>JAQQAE010020428.1:0-10693 GCA_029823295.1 Pseudamia nigra | reverse complement strand
CACCACACATTTAAGTGATTACCGGTTATGATCATTCAAGATTTTTTTCCAACCACATTTTTTCTTCGAAGATGATGCTTCCCCACTGTCCTTATATCACTTGTTGCCAGCTGAAACATAATCACCCATGCAGAAATTACCCAATTGGAGGCTCGTACCTATTTGCTTAGTTAAATGCAGGTGGTGACCTTTCTTTTTTTTTTTTTTTGGCCAGGCAGTGTATATTTCCTTCTGATAAATCTGAAAGATTTTACACAGGTTTTCGTCATGCATGGTATTGCATTCTTACAATGTGTCACAAGATGTTACTGTTTAATTTTCTAGCAATGCAGCCCTACATGATTTTCAGTGCAGTTTTACCTCAGCTCTTCCACTCCATATTGCCCATCCCATTTCTTCCCCTCTCCCCAGAGGGAGTGCATTTCTCCTCCTAGTTTCTCATTGCATTCTGATAAAGCAGACTCTCCCTCTGATGTGTCTTATCTCCTCTCATCTCCTGCAGTAAAGGCCGGCTCTGTTTGTTTTATGCTTCCTGCCAGTTTTTCCCTTTTGCTGAGGATTTTTTTCTACTCTGCTTCAGTGACGCCCAATTTCTTGTCCCAGTATTGTGTGCAATGGATCAAGATTGTCAGAATAACTTAATGGTGTGCTGACCTGCCTTCTGACCCCAACTGTTTATCAAATTCTATCATATTCTTGTAGCTAGATGCCTCCTCCCTTCACACCTTCCTCCTCTGTGAAAGGTATAGATTTGTTTCTCCGTATCTTTGGCAGTGTAGTACTCTTGCTTTCTGCTGTTGACAGAGTGTGTGTCCAGTACAGGCTATGCTTGGCTGCATCAGGGTAATGCTGCTGGCTAGCACAAATCCAGCAAACAAACAACATATATTATTTTGGAAGCACAGAGAGTGGTTCTGTAGCCAAGGGGCCCTTTGTGAGCATTTACATGCATGTTTTTGTACATGACTGCATTGGTGTGCACATTGACCTAGTGTCCAAGGTACAGTATAATACTGTATATAATGAACCCAAACTGCATCAGACTTGTTTTAACTAGAATCAGGGCACATATGTAATGACAGCAATACCAACGTTACCTCAAATAGGATTAAATCATATGCACACAAAGAAATCATAGTAGTGGTTTAAGAGGAAGACACAATAACCACTGTCTTTAAGTAATTTTGAAAGAAAATGCAGCAAAATTTTGTGGTTTCTTTTAATGTGAAGATGCGTCTGGTCTTTATTAAAAATGCAGGAAACACTTTGAGATTTTATAGAGAAAACAACAATATCAAATATTTATTTCAATTTAAAAGACCTACATTTATGCACAAAAGGATGGAAGATAAATTTATTATGAAAGTCTCATTAGTTTCTTTTTTATGGCCACATAGCGAGGCACAAACCTTAAAGCAGCTATAGTAAAACAGAAGTGTGTGCAATTTAGAGAAAACCTGGATGAGAAGTCACAAAGATTTTTAAAAAGCCAAGCAAAAAATACCTCAAAAATTAATTTAGAAAAAGCTGACTCTAGGTTTTTTGGCAAGGGTTGGATAAAGAAGTACTGAATTTGGAAAGCAGAGGGAAGAGCCTCTATGCGAAACAAGCACCTGAGCACTTCATCAAGTCGACCAGTCTCTAAAGTGAAATTAATATAAAATGAATGTATTCAAATCGAGAATTGTCTTATAACACATATCAGGACTCAGATGATGATGTCTGAAAGACTAACCTACTCAGTATGAGATGATAAAACCAAACACTCACCACTGACACTCAGTGTTTGGCCAATCTGCTCACACAGATGGGCTTTTCTGTCTGATTTGATAACGTCTGTTTAACATATCATAATGCTCCATATAGATGGCTACAGCTAGAGCAAGCTTATCCTCCATGTTCCTTGTTGCTAGGGTGACAAGACTTGTCCTATCTGATTTGTTGCCTGAATAGGAATACCAGGAATGACACCAGCATCTTTCTGAAAAGTTGTGTGCAAGAGATGTTCAGCTGATGGGGCCATCCAAGTGAACAATAAAAAGACATGTTGCGCATACAGTTTCTCCTGATCAACTGAAAAAAGATGATGGTGCTAAAATCAAAAGTGCTACATAAACATTAAGTACAGAAAAAGAGGTCAAAAAAAGGTATTGAGTCTTTCTTCTGAAGCTTGAAAATTAAACGGTGGTTTTAAGATGCCTTATCTGCACCTGCACTGATGATAATGATCTCTGAGTGTCACAAGTATTTTAGTCCAGTTGCACTCTGGCAGTAGTGTAGGCTTATTTACAAAGGATTAGACTGGGCTATCCCGTCTGCCTGTCCACAGCGTGGAGTCCAACGCCAATATATGGCTTTGCTTTCCTTGACTAGCTCTAACCAAATGTGTCCTTCTGCCTGCAAGTCTTTGCTGAAATGAATTTACCCTTCAGCTTTCGCCACTGTGAACTTTTATTTGTTCTGAGATATCTTTCCAATACTTGGTCAAGTTCTGATCATATCCCCTCATCATTCTGTCATTGTATTAAAAAATGTTCTTTTGAGGAATTTATCTTTCATGTGTATTTATTTTCTCATCCTGAAGCTTTCACTTTTCCTCTGCACGTAAGTAACATGGACTGTAATCACATTTGTCATCCTTTTCTGTGGTACAATTGGCTCAGGTCATGTGCTTAGTATCAAAGGAACACTCATTTTCTATGGACACACTTGTGATATCTCATTTTTCTCCATCTGCTTTTTTTCCATCTGTCACTCGTTTTTTTCTTTCTCTTCCTCATCTTGCTTTCTTTCTGCTTAGCCTGTTGTTTAAATCCTGGCGGATGACAGATAGCTATTAAATGATTGTACACACACCCAGCATCTTTTGTGCTGCATTCCTCTCCATGTCTTTCTCTCCTCACACATTCTCGTACACTCAGACAGACGGTGCCTTGAGCTCAGGTGTGCATATGAGATGGCAGACTGCTCTCTCTGTTAGGTCCTCAGCTCCCACCAGTTTTCCAGATGGCCACAGTGTCGGCACCACACCTTTTGCCCACATGTCACTCCCTACATCCTTCCAGCCCTTACTCACCCCCTGCTGCCTGGTACAAAGTATGTGATTAAAATTGGAAAGATTTATTGTAGAAAATATACCTTTAGCTCTTGGGATGATTTATTTATCCAGTATACCACTGTGTTGTAACTTGTTCAACATGGTTTGTATTAATTGTAAGTACAGAACACTGCTGGCATGAAATTTTGGTGAATCACTTCTGTTGTCTGTCTCTCTAATAGACAAAGAAAGAAACTATAAGTAGTTTCTGATAAGGCCATTGTAAACAGTAAATGCAGGCATCCCACTTTATTGAAAGACATGTTAGTATAGCAGGTGTTGCATATTTAAAGACAAAAATCTAAAAGACAAAAATTAGTGTTGAGTGATTGATTATACTTTGTCAGATTTCAAATTTGTCTTGCGTCCCAAGACATCCATTGTTTCACAAAAACATATACATAACACAATATATGTAACATCCAACAAACCACAACACTTAACATTAAACCTAAAACATCATAACGTAGTATATAACATCAAACATGACACACGACATATGCAACATAACACATGACATAACACACGTCCTCAGACACAAACCATGACACATACAACATCAAACATATCACACTGGTTATAGTACAACAATACCCACAGCGCAACTGTAAACGTACTGAAATCCCTTATTTAGCAGTTTTACAGACTGAGGAACAAAAGAGTTCTTCAGTCAGTTCAGTCGTGTTTGTGGCACTCTGAATTGTCTGCACGATGGTAACAACTCATATTCTTCATACAGTAAATGGAAAGGGTCTGATGTGATATTTTTAGCCAGAGACAGCATTCTTTGCATGTCTCTTTGAACCTCTGTTCAAGCAACCAACAGTTTTTGAGCAGATTCTCAGTACTCTGGATAATTGTGCCTCACACTGCTTGCATACATGATCACACTTTGCACAACTGACTGATAAAACATGAACATGATCAACTTACTGTCCCCAAAAGACCTTAACCTCAAAAAGTATATTAGTTGCTGTACTTGATTACATACACTGACCGGGGCTGGGGGTGGTGGTGGTGGGGTGTTCATATGAAAACACAGCAGTAAGTTACGGGCCGTGTACTCCAGACTAGGAGGCACGACACTGCTGTGAACGCGAGCTCTCCACAAAATAGCTCATGATGGAGCACTATATTTTGTCAAACTTCTGTGTTGGTCGCATGTGTGCGACTGATGTGAGGTTAGTCGCAAAATGTGAAAATTGGTCACATATGCATAGAGGTCGACCGATTATCGACCGGGCCAGTTATTGGCGCAGATATTTGGAATTTTGACATATCGGCGTCTGTATTTTTAAATCTGACGGGCCGATATCAAGAAATCAATTAAAAACTGGGTTATTTTGGCTGAGCCGCCTCTCTCTCTCTCTCTCTCTCTCCTGCCACTTCTGTCTCCAGCATTGTTCCGCCCAAGGCACCATCTGACTGGTTAAACAGGCCACAGTATGTGTAAGCTGTGTGCAGAGAGCTCACGTTTTCTCTTGTGGAGAACTTAACTCTGGAGAGCAAGCATATGTGTTGAAGGTAAATGCATAAAACTCTCCCGAAATTGTAATAAACATTTCAGTGCTCTATATCTCACAACTACCACTAGTGTTACAGTGTGTAGCAGAATAGAGCAGAGTAACACACCTCCCCTACCTCTTGCATACCACGGACATGTCTGTGAATTACTTGAAACAAGGTGCTGATAGTATCAACAGTCAAACAGTCCGTGATAGTAAAAGCATGTGTGTGTGATTGAGAGAGGGCACGTAAAAAACTCAATTAATTTGGTTTATTGTAGTGAAGCACGCCAAGGTGGAGGCTGATTCATTTTTAACATAACATTAGTTCACCGGTCTGGCTGTTAAACGCTCAGCAGACTGCACTTTAAAATTTTAAAATTAAAATTTTAAGACCAGTTGAAAAATTGCAAGAATGTACATTTTGCACTGTTGGATCTTAAGAATGTTCTAGGTAGTGCTTCAAATTGCAAAAAGAAGAAATGGGAGTGAGACGACAAGAAAAAAATTTCAGTAAGCAATTCATTGCAAACAGCCATTAAACTGAAAAAGGCTGTTCATCAGCTGATCAAAAGTTTAAGATAACAGTGGAGAGATTAAGGTGGGAGAACTTGATGCGGAGGATCCAGAAGTACGTAAAGCTGTTGTACACCACATGATGACAAAGATCGATTTTTCTGGCAGAGCTGTTTCTGAAATTCTCCAGTTGGTCAAGACTAGTCAAAGCAATGGCAAGACTCATCACATTTGTGAAAGAGTTTAAGAACATAGAAAAGAGAACTAATGAAGCCACAAATCTTGAACAAAGACAAAATGTTGAATTGGCAATCATAGCCATTGTGCAAAGATCAGTCTTCCTCAGAGAAATTAAGGAGCTTCAGTCCTGAAAGGAGTTAACCAAAGACAAGCAAACTGTACCGACTCAATCCCTTCCTGAACCACAATGGTATCAGAGTGGGAAGTAGATTAGAATAAGCTGTGTTACATCCTCATGTTAAGCATCCAGCGATCTTACCAACGACGAGCCACATCACAAAATTACTGATTGATCACCATCATCAGCATGTGCAACATCAAGGGCGTGGCATGACAAACAAACTGAAGGCAAATGGCATTTGGATAATTAGATATAGCCAAGCGGTGTCATCCTTCATCTACAACTGTGTGAAATGCAGGAGATTCGGGTGTGGAACAGAAGAGCAGAAGATGGCAAACCTGCCCAGTCAGAAAATGGAAACAACCCTTTATGTATTGTGGAATGAATTGTTTCGGCCCATTTTGTGTTAAAGAAGAAAAGAGCTGAAGTGCTATGGATTGCTGTTCACATGCTTGTGCTCTCGCGCAGTACATACAGAGTTGCTTGATGATGTGTCAACTGACGCGTTTCTTGACTCGGTGCTTTTTTTGCACCAAGACGAGAGTTCTTGGATGAATCAGGAAAGCCTAAAACTACTGGGCTGTGAGTTTGTCATGACCCCTCCTTCTGCCAGTCATATGGGTGGAGTCTGAAGTGTACATATCTCCATTCTGGATCAGTCATCCTGAACACTAGGCAATGCATCGTTAAGAACCTGGCTTTATGAAGTGATGTCCATAGTAAACAGTAGACCCATCACTCCTCACCTTTTCAGTGATCCTACTGGTCCCCAGCCCAACCTAATCCTCTCTTGGCTATGAAGTTGTCAGTGATACTACCACTACAAGGAAACTTTGTAAAGGAGGACCTGTACCTTCGCAAGAGATTGTGTAGAGTCCACTATCTGGCCACTGAGTTCTGGCACAGATGGAGGAAAAAATATTTAAGCCTGCAGCAAAGGCAGAAGTGGCAGAAGATAAGAAATGCGAAAATTAATGATGTAGTGATCATATGGGATGATACAACACCCAGAAACGAATGGAAGCTCGCTAAAATCACCACAATGTATCAGAGTAAAGATGAATGTGTACGCAAAATGCAGCAGGTAATCAGTGTCTCTGCATTCGATAACCACAGAAAGAGACTCTGTAAACCAACGCACCTGGACAGGCCTATCCACAAGAATGTTACATTATTAGAAGCAGAACAGACGCACAATTTGATACGTTCATAGTAGAAATCACAAATGATTTGGTGGGAGTGTAGCTGCCATCTGAGGCAGCGCTTATGTTTAATTTGTCATTTAATATTTACTTAAAACCACATTGATAGGTAAGAGGGACCTTAATTTTTGTCCCATATTCCATATCCTCAGAGTTCTTTTGAGGAAGCAGCTTTGACTCTCCTCCTTTTGAGGAATCAAAGCTTTGGGCAAAGAGTATGTAAAGGATGAATCACAAGTATAAGCCATCATTGAGTAAGTTATGTTCACTTGTGGCAAATCATAGGACGTTTGCACAGACGATAAAGGAGTTTTGTCCTGAAAAGGAAATTTTTTTAAAGTAATCTTTATTCCTCTCGACTTAATACAGCCAATGAGGTACGCATTTGTTGGTTTTCTATGTCGTGGGTTTTACGTATTGGTTTTATGTGTATATCTACTTCATTGTGTGTAAGTTTCTCATAATCTGTCAGCTAATTGGCTTTCTATTTCTTTTTCTTAGTTCTGACGGCATGGTTGATGGTGTTGTTTGACATTGTTGTTAACATCGTTGAAGGCATAGTTGAAGATATTATTGAACCAGGATGCAAGACACACGTGAACACATGTTGAAGACTCTGTCTGACAATAAATGCCCATTTTAAACCAAAGAACGCTTTGGAGCCTTGAGTGAGCCCGAGGGGAGTAACGCTCTGAATTTGACTTACCGGTAGTTGTGTCATGGGCAAAAGTTGCACCGGAACAATGCAAATGAGTACTAAAAATTGCCATTGGTACAGCTATTTTTTTGACCAAGTTTTAGAAGGATTGGTCAGTTGGATCCACTCAATTTCATTAGCATGCCATAATTCTAAGGATGTGCAGTCAAGTGGAACAACGTACCCACACAGCAAGACAAAGCCAAACCTTATGTGCTTTCAAGGTGTATTCTGTGTGGCATAACTCAAATTCACGATTTTGCTCAGCACACTCAAAATATCTTTAAACCTGGGAGTGTTGATTTGGAAGTTTTGGTCAGTGTATGTACTGGTAATATGTGTGAAGCATCCACATAGACACCCAAATTCTTATATGAATCTACTTGTTGAATTGGTGTGTTTATAGATCATAAAAGGTTGAGGATACGAGTTCTCTGGGAGACCAAAGATCATTTCTTGCATCTTCTTTGGATTTCACAATCTGTAGTCCATTAAGAATGCATGATACCAGTGAACCAGAAGGTTAACCTCCACATGAGGAGAAAAATTGCGATATTTATCCTCTCCCAAGAATTTTACTGTTTTTGCGGGTGTTCATTTACGTACTCGTTTGTCTGCTAGCAACTGTATGCAAAACGTGTTGAACAGAATTTGATTAAACTTATAGGAAAGGGTGGAAGATGCCAAAGGAACAGATGCTTAGATTGATCCCAATCACTGTGTGGATGCTGGATTTTTGTAAAGTTTACCATTAGAATGCATTGAATTAATTTGCATGATTGGCTAAATAGGCTTGCAATTATATTTAATAATATTAGTACTGCTCTTTGTTTTACCAAGGCTTAGACCACAGTCTTTGCAATTTATTTATATGCTTTTTTTGGTTTTCCTGGCTGAATCCTAAATAATATTTGATCCACCAGTTTAACATGGAATAAGGCTTTGCAGGCTCAGACCACAAGACTTAAGTACAGTTTCATTCCAAGTGTAAGTCACACCCTAAGCAGACTCTCATCCCTATAAAGTGAAATATTGTCTGTTTTTGCATGTTGCACAGTCTGCATTTTACACAGTTCCTCCCAGATTTGCACTGGTTTGCTCTGCGCTGAACATGTTTCACTGTGTGTTTTTGTATATTTTGTTTCTCTTAATGCTATTTACATATTTTCTTATCATTTTTAACTTATAATGGAGAGAAGTTTTTGTTGTGCTTCACTGTATAATGACAATAAAGAAATTGTATTCTGTTGGGATATTTATAACCGGGAGGATTTTCTGTGACTTGCCCATCAGAAAATGTTAAGGTTTTATACTGTAGGTATATACAACTGAATAAAATTTAATAGATTGTCTGTAAACTGAAGAGCATTAATGTAAGACCAGACAGCAACATGAAAGAGGAAAGCATGTTTTAAAACCAGAGCTCATTTAATTATTTAGCAAAAGTTTTGAAATGTGCACTTTTATTCTGCAATGGCTTGTTTCACATTCATACAGCAACTCAGAATAGCTATGGGACTCGTGTTCTAGAGCAACACATTTGTTTTCTTATTCTGCTCAGCTGCTGTAGCTAAACCAGACTGGACAGGACAGTGTGTGCTTGGCTTATGTATATTGAGTGAGAGATAGAGGAAGGGGTTATTTTTTGTCTGACTTGTTGCATATTTCCATTTTTCAACTTGGATTCAGTCCACTTGTTCCTCTTTTAATGCTCCTCCCATCATCACGTCTTTCAGGCATTACTGCAGCGAGGTTTAGCTTTTCACAAGCTGTATTGCTACTCTGTGTACTCAGCAACACCCCTTTTGATTAACATGCCTCATTCATGCTGTGCTGTTCTCTATAAATACATTCCTCTTTGTACCCCCTGGTGGATTTGTCTGCACTGTATGTGTAAACTCCCCATTTGTTGTCCCTATCATGATCATCTCTCCTGCAGTCATCTCCTCCTCGTCCTTCTGCTTTCCTCCCTTTCATTCTTTCATGCCTTTAACATATTTGTACCCCCCAACTTCCCTTCCTTCTTCTTACATTTTTGTCTGTTCCTCCCTGCCTCCATCCTTACTGCAGGGTTGAATCATCCCTGTTTCTGCTTGCCTCGTCACGTTTGGCTTCTGTGCACATCTATCCAGGCCTCATCACATGGCAATGGCACGAGCTATGCTGCCATCTTGCCACAGTGCTAAGGGCCTCTGATGTCCATGACGCCAGAGCTGACCTGTCCCTCACTTCTCAAAGGACTGACATCATCAAAGTGGGACACATTTCTGCCCCAGGGGCTATTAATCGCCAAATATGGTATGAGCCAGTTTCATCCATTCCATTTCTAGATTAAAGGGCAAAGAAACGAGGGCTGCATATATTTTTCATTTCTTTTTTGGCGTTATCAAAGATGTACAGTATTCTAGCTGACTGCAGATTTTCATTTAGCTCGTCTCCTACTGTCTCCTTATTTTGTATTCTCTGGGTGTTGTCGGAGAAAGGGACCACATCAGCACCATTCTCTTCAGAGCTTTCCCTCACAGGGAAGCCTCTGCTTCCCCACACACTTGGCTTCAAACGACACACCTCAGATCACAGATGTGCAGATGCTAACATGCGCACATACACTTCGACATAAGGCTTGGAAAACCAGAAACTGTATCCTTGATGCAAAAAGTGTACCCAAATGAAAGCCACAGCATCCTCCTTGGTGGAAAATTGAGTCATGGTCCTTCTGCTTGTGTAAACTGACAGACAAGCCAAGCGAAAAATAGAATCAAAATGTCCCTGTATTGGGGACTGTGTGGGCATGAGCAGTGGCACTGTGTGATTCTATAACAAGCACATGCAAATCGAGTCAATCCAACCCCAGGCTTGTTAAATAAAACATGGGAGTAAAGACAAAACCCTGCTTCCATTGTAACCTTGCATATTCATAACAAGTGCTCTTGCCTAATACATAGTGGAAGGATGTTATGCAGGTTGACATTATGTGGCTGGGTGCTTTTTGGGTGTGTACTGCTGTTTTGCAGGGTCTAAAACTGTTTGAGTGTGGAAAAACTCTTTTCAGGGCTTCTCTCAAAAATATTTATTTAATATTGTATTATCTTCTGCTTTATCCTACCACTGTAGTGAAGGTCTTCATAATAGTTTAATTATGCACATATAACTTATGAAGACAACAAAGAATCTACAGTATTAAAAAAAATATATACCGTAATATTCACACTACAAGCTGCGGCTTTTTTCACACATCGCCGACCCTGCGGCTCATACAACGATGCGGCCTATTTATAGATTTTTCTAACGGCCGCCAGGCCCGGTAGCATGTCC
>JAQQAE010020427.1:0-10693 GCA_029823295.1 Pseudamia nigra | reverse complement strand
CACTGTATATATCGTTAAACTGTTCTTTTATTTATTTATTTTTTAACCTAACTTTTTATCTTTTTATCTTATATTTCACTTGCACCACAAGAAAGTTGTCACTTAAATTTCATTGTACATGTGATCATGACAATAAAGACATTCTATTCTATTCTATTCTATTCTATTCTATTCTATTCTATTCTGACTATTCTATTCTATTGTTCTGTATTATTTTGTTTGTTTCTGGTCATTTTCTTGATTATTTGTTCATTTTTATTCATTGTGTGGATATTTTCTTTCATTTTGTGTTTTGTACAATGTTAGTTTGGTTGAGTCAGTGTTTATTTAGGTGAGAAGTGTGCAATTCAACTTGTTTTTGATATGAAAATTGCAAGAATCAATAGTATTAAATTGCAATATTTGTACTCATAGAATCACAATATTGAATCAAATTGGCATGAAAATACATGTATTATGATTTGAATGGAATTGCAACAAAAGCATATCATCCCTATTATTAATTATGCAAAAACAATAGTTGTGCAAACTAGCAGGTGCATACTACTGCTTATCTATGGGGCTAATAACTACTAAGAACACCTATTCAATAGACTAATATCATCTGATGTTGCAAATTAACATCAGCAAGTTATGTAAATAAGGGCAATAAATGTGTGACTTCTTTAATTCTATAGATGGGATTAAAAATGTTCTTGCCAACTGCAATAACTGGCATACAGACTCATTTTTACAAATGCCAAGTTTTGAATGTAATCAGCACTAATTTGTTGTTTGCTAAAATGCATGATATCCAAAAGTGTAGTATTGTCTGCATCTTGTTGAATACTGGAGAAATTTTCATTTCATGATGACCAGTTAACACAAAGATGGGACCTTTACAAAAATCTGTTTTTCTACCTTTATGTTTCATGCTAAGTCATGGTTGCAAACCACTGGCAGTGTAAGCCACAGGCTTGTGGGTGATGAGCTCCTTAAGTGCTCTTACAGGCTGCCAGCTCAGTGCAGTATTGAGGAGGTCTGAGCCAACAGTAGCAGTTAGCTGAGCCTTTATTTATAAATTTGCTCCCTTCATGTTAAGTATCCAGCAGAACAGCAGCCAAGGAAAATCACTAATACTTCCTTCCCATTCCTCCCCCTCACTCGCACCCTTATATTGAAACTATAAAAGAAGTTTGGTATCAGCGGATTTGGTTGCTATCTTCAAACTATTTACATTATAGACCATATCCATATTATGATTCACAGAAGACCTGACTATAAGACTAAGAAGCTACTAGTAAGTTTGAGTAAAATAAGTTGTAAAGTGGCTTGAAAAGTAAACTGCTCAACATTCAATTCTTTCCCCTCCTCGGTACTTATCTCTTCTGAAAGGCACTTACTCCATATCTCCTTTATTCCTGTTTCTTATTTGTCCAAAGAAGATTGTCAAACTCTCTCAAAGTTAGCCAAAAATTCATTCTCTTTTGCAACTGCACCCCAAGGGAATATTCGCAAAGGTTGACAAGGTTGCACACATCTGTTCCCTTTATAAACTAGCATTCCTTGCACTATGCAGTCTTGCAGTGCTTTGCTCAAGGGTTGCAGAGATATTATACATTCCCTCAAGTCTTCCCAGATGGCGTTTTCATGAGTTTAATATAACAGTTGGGGTGAATGGTTATAGCAGGTTCCCTGTACTATGAATTACCATTCAAATGAAAACTCCTGCTACACTGAATAATAACAGTGAGAACCAGAGCATTAACTTAGTTCAGGATGTGCTACATCCATACAATATCATTCAATCCTGTTTCCAAAAATGTTGAGTCACTATGTAAAATGTAAACATATGTTCACCATTGAAACTCCATACTGAAAATATCATGAGGACAACATATGAAATGCTGAAAATTTAACGCCAGCAACATATTTCTAAAACGTTAGGTCAGTGTTGTGGTTAACTCTTTAGATGATGAAACTATTTGCTGTAATGGTGGCTGCAGAACAGTTTCAACATCACCACACGCTTGTCTTAAGCCGGCCACACGTAGAGAAATGCGACTACCGGTAATCCCAACTCAACTCACCTGGAAATCGGCTTGATGTGCAGCGGTTCCTGACCCAGATTTTTCAGTCTTGACAATGTCCCGACAGAAATTGTGCCGATTCAACATGTTGAATCACCAGGACTCAGTCTCGGCAATATTCTGCAGTCACGGCTCCAACTTGGCGACTTTATCATTGGTGGACATGTGTCACAACCGGTCACAACAGAATCAATTTTTACTGTCAATATTAGGCACCAGTTCCCAGGCCTGCATTACGGTGTCAATCTGCAGCTGTGTGCGAGGTTCCTTCAATCATGACTGATCATGACTGGATTAGTCGTGTTTCTCTATGTGCAACCAGCTTTAAGGTGTACTCACATGGGCCATTTGCTCAAGCCGCGCCAGAGCACGTTTGCCCCCACCCCCTACTGGTCTGCGCTCACACTAACAGCTCTGAAATGGGTTGAGGGATAGAAGATATCACGTTACAATACCTACAGTATATCCAACTTCTCTGACTGTGTGGCTTATTTGAGTCCTTTTTGGTCACATACAGATTTCTATTGGGTTATACATTATATAAGGTGGTGATTTTCTGTTTGACCATGTTGCACAAATGCAGAGAAAGTAGGAAAAAAGATTTATATATCGAAAATATGTCAGCTGTGCATGCACCTATTTGTGTGTGAGCAACCTTGCTGTGCCATAGACCACCTCCTCCAACTGCACTGGGACCAGGGAAGTGAGCCGTGACTGAGCACGGCTCGATTGTACTCACATTACTGCAATGGTAATGTGAGTACAATGCAAGGTGTGAAACGCGCGGCACGGTTTGACATTGTGAGGACGCACTTAGATGAATAACAGTTTCAAAATGAAGCAAGAAGGAAATTGTGTACTTTTTCTTTAAATTGTTGCACTATTTGCTAGCACCAGTCTTTCACAGACTGACGGACCCCTGCAACTCCACTCCAGAAATAGTCGACCTCTCTGGGATGTACTTTTTATGCCCAGTCTTGTTTCTCACCTGTTGCAAGATATCCAGCTAATTATGAGAAAATTATGGTGAAAACAATTACATTTCTCATTTTCCACATTCGAAATGTTGTCTTTGTGCTACTTCCAATTAAATATGGTATTTTGTTCTGCAATTATTCTGTTTTCTGTACATTTTACACAGCGACTCACCTAGTTGGAAATGGGCTTGGAAGTTATCTTTAAATATTATAGGCTATGGGCTTGATTTAAATAACAGAAACATGCTCATTAAAAAAATATGTAGGAGAAAGCCTTTTGTTTGTTGTCTTTCTGTTTGTTCCATCACTTTAATTGCATGAGGACTTTATTTACTGAAAAGTTAAGTGGCAAGCACTGAATCATAAAGTAACAAAAATCCACACTTGCAGGTGATAATCAGTGACAATAGCTTCTGGTCTCGTGCACAAAAACAGCAAAATGAATTATTTATTTCTTCCTTTAACCTTTTTCCTGACCTACTTCTTTGTATAGACCGAGCTGTCAAGTAAAAGGTCGTGACCCAAGGAGGTGATAGACAGACAGGTTGTTTCTGCACACCACATCAGCATTCAGGCAGGAAGAGGATCCATCATTGAAAATCGTTAATTCTACAAATTAGCTGACAGTACAATAACATGACCATTGTAATGACTGATTCAAATCTGCATCAAGTCTGTAAAACTGTGTTAAAAACAAAATGCCACGTACCTTACATGAAAATTTCATTATTAAAATTTAAACAGTCGCCATTTCAACAATAATAATTTTTATTTTAAGCTGGAAAATATACCTCACTTTTCAAAGAAAAAACCAAAACATGAAACCAATTATTCTTGGCTCCTAATATTCAGGGGTTTAGAATTCTTTTGAAGAAGAAAATAAAAAAAAAAAAAAACATGCTGAATGTACACCAAAACAAAGAAATTTGAAAAAAAGAAGCAGTCAGAAGAATGAGAATAGTATAACAAAATGAAGAAAAATGAACATAACAATGAATAAAACTGATATTATTTATGAAAGCAGGATTTTTTGGTGACAATGTTTATCACATTTATGCTGGTGATGCATCCAGTATTGCAATGTTTATCCACAAACAGTGTGAATTCCACGCACAGGATATGATTATGCTTTAATATTATGATTTGAACAATTTGACGGGGTTTGAGGGATACATCAAGTTCAGAAAGATCATCCTGAGGAAGTGTTTTTAATCCTGTTTGTTCAGGAGGAAGACGATGCACTGTGTCAACCTTTGTCTCAGACCAATGATGTGACTGAGAACAAGCACATGCAATAAAGACATTAAGCAGTAAACATTTGATAGCAACATTATGTTAATGATCTGTACTGTTGTGTCCCTCCATGAGATTGAATTCATTTGGATGTATCTACCTTACAGGAGTCTGAATATATTTTCTATGCTTTTCGTGTGCTGATGCATCTTTGTAAGAGAGTGTCTTTGTCGGTACTCAGTATACAAAAACACTCCTCCATTTCAAGAAGTTTTAACATCAAAACTTATTGGAATATGTTTACAAATATGGTTACAGCAAAATATTTTATTCCCACCCACACAAGCAGAATATTCCAATAAAGTTGCATTCAATATATGTTTGAAATCAAGGAGTGTTTTTGTGCCCTGTATTTATGACATGGTTTATAAATAAATGACCAAAATCTTCATGAAAATTAACAAAGATGAATAGGAAAAAACCCACAAAATGAACAAAAATGAAAACCACAAACAAAACAATCCACAAAACAAACAAAATAAGTCAAATATGTAGGAAATAAAAGAAATAAGACACAAAAAGAGCAACATAAGCATTCAGATCAGCAACATATTCTATAAAATGAATGAAAATGAGCAAACCAAACAACAAAATAGAACGAAAGCAAAACTAAAGTATGAATAAAATGAACAAAAATGAACTTAACATAGAACAATACTGACATCATTGTGGATTGTTTTAGAAACCCAAGGGTAACATACAATCTTAAACCTGCATATAATCTACTTTACTGGAATTTTTTAAGGCACATTTTATTGATAGTGAAAGGATGAATCCCTACCCCACCTGAAATCTACACCCATGTTTAGATCTCCACCTACAGTACGATGACATGGAAGTAAACACACCCTTTACATTCAGAGTCTTTAAACATTCCAGGATTTTAAAAAGTTGAGCCTGTCCATTTAAAGGGTGAGAATTCAGATTGTGAAGTGGAGAGCTGTGTTAATGCCCACTGGTCAAATTTTGGCCCATGGCTAACTGAGACTCACATAGTCAACCATACTCAGAGGAATTTTGCTGTTTTTCTGCCTCTGGGCCAAACCTCTGCACACAAACAGTATGTTTTGATTGTGTGTGTCTAGAGAAAAATGTGTTTTGTTTCCCATATTGGTTTTCTAAGCGTTTAATCCCACTCACACATTAGAATTCAGCAGTTAGTACTTGTTACATAACCAAGCTGTGGGTCTGGCTATTATAGTTTTCAGAAATGTGTGCATTGTTTCTACTCAGAGACTTACAGTACTTTAAACTGGAAAGTAAGCTTATTTATTTTAAAGCCCAAAAGTGTTGTAGTGTGTGTGGGAACAAAATCATATTCCACATTTACATAATAAGATGAGGAGAAATAATATGCACCTAGCCATTATGCATTTTTCTTTCCTTTGACTTCAAGTGCTTTAACCTGATCAAGCAAAAACCCATCCTTGTTTTCATGCTTCACATCCGTGTTTGGTTCAGAGACAACAAAATGTACAGTTTTGTTCATTTTTTGCTTCATGATCTCATAGTCATCTAATAAAACAAATTAAGGTGAGTAATAGAGAAGTACATGAACAGTTTGATGATGTGAACTTGTATAACACCAAATCCTCCTGCATTTTGATTTATTCACATTTCAGTGTTAATTAAAATACTAATCCTAAAGTACGACTTCAGCAAATCTCTATTGCAATGGTTTTGTATAATGATATGCTTTTAAATCTTCTGGACATTAAGCAGAAATCAATATATAATACATTGATTTTAATAACTTGTTTACAATTGTTAATTTACATAAAAATGCAAAAAAATAATACTTATTCTGACATTTACTTATGTTAATGTTATTTAGTTATGTAAATGTGAGATCCTTGTGGATATATGTCACATTTTGCTGGACATTATAAACACTGATGCACCGTGTAGCCCAGAAACATCCCTACCCCCATACATTTTGTTTATGACATGCACTATGTTGTTTTGCAGAATTTGTTTGTTTAGATTGTGTGTTTATTGTGCAGGAGTGCTCTTTCCTGTTCGGTGTTTCCAAGTAGCGTCCAAATGTCTGTTTGTAGAATAGGGCTAGGATTAGGGTTAGGGTTAAGAACCCGTGGCCCTACCCTGACTCTTTGTTAATATGAAGTCATTTAGTAATCTATTTTATTTTGAAATGCGACTGGTAGGAAGTAGCATTGTTATACATGCGTGGAACTAATTATGACAGGAAGTAATGTCCTTGCACGTACAGTATGTGGAACCGATGTGGTTTCTGGGTACAGATCAGGTAATGACAGTAGTCCATGTTGCGTGGTTATCAAGGTGCATTTTCTGTGTGTCAGCACCAAAATAAAGCCACCTATAAATCACCCTTACCTGTCTTTAATCTGTCCATAAGTATGCTACATAAAGTCCTGACATATATTATTATACAACTTTTACATAATTGATTATCATCTGTGAGTGAGTGAGTGGTAAACACTTATCTGCTTAAAACTTTACACTTTAAAAGACTGGTAGAACCACTTGACAGCTGGCTCATCTTCAGGCTTGTAATGTGTTAATTATATTAAACTATTACTTAATTGTAACAATTAACACTTGTGGTGTAACTTGACCTAAACTAAGATTAAGTTCAGTCAACAAATACTTTTTTCAGTCTTGCAAAGTATTTATTAGATATTTAAAATCCACATACCATGATCTGTTTACTTGTCCAGACTTCTACAATGTAAATGTAAAATAAATAGCCTTAACTAATAATGTTCTCACATTATTAGTTAAGGCTATTTATTCTGTTTGTTTAAGTTGACTTAAATCAGCTGCTTCAGTTCTACAGCATTACCAGAACAAGCTAAAGTGGCTGGCTGACTGAGGCATGCTGCTGCTCAGCTCTGTTTGCTCTCCCTGACACTACCAACTCTTCATATTTGTGCAGCAATGTTGATATAGCTGATGAACATGGGTTCAATATTGATTTATGTGTTGAGACATAATTAGTTCTCATTGTACAGAGCTCATATTTGGTGACATTTTCAAGATCTTAAAGACAATACCGTTCCTCCAATATGAAATACACATTGATTTGATGGATATTTTGAATAAAGTGTGTCTGACTGCTGCTTTACTGGCTTGGCAACAACAGCACCAAAGTCTTTGTTCTCCATTTTCTGGTAAAGGTACATGTCTTGAGAGGGCTTTTAATAAAGGCCATAATCCTATTCTGTTGTTTGTGTGGATGCAACACAGCAGCGATTGTGTAGAAACAGTGTAGGTGAAGAAAGGTGGGAGGCAGCCCTTGAACATGGGAGCAACTGCTGTGAGAGTTTGCATGAACACAATACAAATATGACACATACACAAACATGTAGAAACCATTATCCAGAACGTGTTCAAATGTATAAAGGCAGTCCATGTTCTTGTGCAGATATACTAAAAGCACTTACGACCAAGGTAGCAATGCTCATTTGGAACAAAAATGATTTTATGGCTTTTTTAAAACTGACATAAAGAGGTTATTTTATGTTCCAGGCACATGAACATCATCTTCTAATGTGCAAGTCACTGCCTAATGTGATGCTCTGCTAACATAAAAATCTCTGCTCACGTGTGCAATTCGAATGAGATCATGCCCAAGCCACATGCACGTACCACTGTGTCTGCTCTCTGTTCATCTTTGTACCTGTATGTATATGCAGTAGATGCAGGCTGTGTGTGTTTCTTTCTGCAATGAAAAATCATATTCATTGGAGTTTAATGTAGTGTAAGCATTGGTCATGGTATTCATTGTACTCAATGATGCAACATAGATGTGCTGCTTTTGAAAATATATTGTGGAACAATAGAGTAAATGTGTTTTTTTCAAATGCATTCACTTTCATTCCTGTTCCATATCAGTTTTGCAGCCAACCATACTGGGTTTAGACAGCTAAGGGTTAAAATCCTACAGTTGCTTTGTTGCAAGCTGCAAGATGTAATTTATGCCAATTTTATTACTGCAGACACATTTCACTTCAAACCCATTGCTGTAACGCATATCAAAAAGCTGGCTGGTCTATATTAACAAGAAGAAAGAGGCATTACATTTTATCTATCTGTACTGCTGTAATCTTACACTGGCTCTCTAAGTTACAACTCTACTGCCTACAAAGTCAAGCACTCATGAGATAAATCCTCCAAATATACACTCCAGCAATGCAGATCTCAATTAGATTATACATTTATTTAAAAAAAAAAAATCCCCAATAGGAAAAAAACAGCTTATGAAACACCAGGTCATGTCACAGATCTATAAGGTTTTATGTCTGTACTCTGGAGGTAAAAATTCTATCAGTGGCAGATAATGCTACACATGATTGGAGGGACACAAGAGAATGTGAGAATGTCTTGTGCAGAGCCATATACTGTATTTGAGATGTCAGCTGAATCTGAGTGTGTTGACATGCCCAAAGCTCTCTGGGATTCGCTAAAATGTCTGTGGTTTACTGTTTTCTGAAAACTGGAGAGATGAAATTTTTAAAAATCAAGTTATTTGTGAGAATCAGATAGGTTTGTGTGACAGATAAAGTCACCCACTTACAATTGATGCCTGCAACGTGATATTGTTTTGTATACAGTACCAGTCAACAGTTTGGATGCACTGGAATATCGTACATTGATACCAGAGACATCCGAACCGTGAACATGTTTTACATTTTAGATTGTCCAAAGTAGCCATGTTTAGCTTTCAATTAAGATAAGATAAGATAAGACTTTATTTATCCCACACTGGGGAAATTCCTTTGTAACAACAGCATACAGTGTTGACACAGAGAATAAATAATACAGCACACATGCAAGTGCAAGTAAAATTAAAATTATAATTATATCCCATTTACACACACACACAGAATTAGAAATGAGGGGCATCAAAGAAGAAAAAGTATTGCACTCAGACTGGATTATGTACGAATTGCACAGGATAATTTTTACAAATGGGATTATTTACACAATGTAATGGTTAAAGTGCAGTGAATCATGGGCTTATATTTAAAATTAAAAATTGCACAGCACAACTGAGGAGTAGAGTGTCATATGAATATGAATGAGTGTGCAGGTGTTTTTATGAGTGTGGAGTGCAAATTGTCCATGTGAATCACTGTGTGGAGTTGTACGGTCTGATGGCTGCGGGGAGGAAAGACCTATGGTAACGCTCCTTCCTGCACTGTGGATGTAACAGTCTGCAGCTGAAGGAGCTGCTCAGGTCCTCCACGGTGTTGTGCAGTGGGTGGGAGGTGTTGTCCATGACAGGTGTCAGCTTGGCTAATATCCATCTGTCCGTCACCTCCTCGATGGAGCTCAGTGGGCAGCCCAGGACAGGGCTCTCTTAACCAGCTTATTCAGTCTTTTGTGGTCTCTGTCTGTGCTGCCCCCCGCCCAGCACACGATGGCAAAGAAGACTGCGGAAGCCACCATAGTGTCATAAAAGGTCCGGAACAGTGCACAGCTCACATCAAAGGACCCTGGCCCCTTTTGGAGAGGGCATCCATATTGTGTGACCAGTCCAGTTTGTTGTTGAGGTGAACACCCAGGTATTTAAATGAGTTCGCAATTTCAATGTCTGAACCCTGGGTGTTCACCAGTGTATGTGGTGGAGCTGTCTGGCAGAAGTCAACCACAATGTCCTTTGTCTTACTGGTGTTTAAGTGTACAGCAGATGGTTCAGTTTACACCAGCCAACAAAGTCTGTGATGACTTCCCTGCATTCCAGTTCATTCCCCTCTGACACACAGCCCACTACTGCAGTGGCATTGGAGAATTTCTGAAGATGGCAGTGATTGGAGTTGTGTCTGATGTTTGACATGTACATGAAGAACAGGAAGGGTGAGAGGACCGTCCCTTGGGGAGCCCCCGTGCTGTAGACTACCACATCCAACGTACACTTGCATAGCCTCACATACTGTGGTCTGTCGGTGATGTAGTCAATGGTCTACATGGTCAGGTGACGGTCCGCACCTGCCTCCTGCAGCTTCCCCCACAGCAGTGCTGGCTGGATAGTGTTGAAAGCTCTGGAGAAGTCAAAGAACATGACTCTCACAGTGCTCCCAGCAGTCTCCAGGGCCAGGTTTTATTGTCTCTTGTGGGACATGTGATGTATTGTGAAAATGTGGGTAGAGTGGCAGTGCATGATTAAAGTCTCCGGAAATAAGGATGAGGGCCTCTGGGTGTTGTGTCTGCAGCCGGGACACGGTGCTCTGTGCTTGCTCACATGCAGCGGCAGCAGTGGCCGAGGGAGGTATGTAAGCAGTCAACACAATAACATGTGAAAACTCCTGCGGAATGTAATACGGCCAAATGCTAACTGCAAGTAGCTCGATGTCCCTGCTACAGAGCTGC
>JAQQAE010020426.1:0-10693 GCA_029823295.1 Pseudamia nigra | reverse complement strand
AATATCTCCAGAAGTGCATGGATCCTAGACTCACAAGTTCTTGTAGTAGTCGTGAACTGTAGAGTTTTTCATGTGACTTTGACGCAAACACACACTATTCTCGACATGTGTGCGTTATTCTGCTGCACACAAGTTGTGAGATATAGAGCAGTGGGATGTTTATTACAATTTCAGGAGAGTTTTCTGCCTTTACCTTCGACACATGTATTTGCTCTGTGGAAAGCGCAAACACGTGTTTTCTTGTGTGGAGAACCACACGACAAAACTTTACGCCTCCACCATGTGTGCGTGAGAGGACAGTGGCTCTGCCACGTACGCATACTGTGGCTTGTTTAACCAATCAGGTGGTGCCGCGGGTGGAATAATGCTGGAGACAGAAGTGGCAGGAGAGAGAGAGGGGCGGCAGCTTCTGACCCGAAATAAAACCGTTTTTAATTGATTTCTTAATATCGACCGGTCGGATTAAAAAAAATACCAATATACGTCAAAATTTCAAATATCGGCGCCGATAATCAGTCGACCTCTATTTTGTTGCCATTGTTTATTTTGTACATTTTTGTTCATTTACATGATTATTGTAGTCATTTTTGTCATTTTGTTGTTCATTTTGTTCTTTCTTTTAAAGTTGCTGTTATTTTGTCCATTTTTTTTAACTTACTTGAATATTTTGTTCATTTTTGAGTTACTTCTCAAATCCTGTACTTCTTTTTCTAAAGAAGCACTTAGAGACAGAACTAGTGACTTTAAGTTTCAGAGTGTTGTTAGTGTTGGTCTGTTAGTGTAAACGTGATACAGGAGGATGTATTATTGTATGGTGTAATAACTTGCCAGTCTTACTCTAGCAGCTGACAAATGTCCTGGAAAATAATTTTAACAAAATAGTAGGAGCCCTGGTATTGAAATTGAATGTCAAACTGAACTGTGTATTCCATTACACACTGAGTGGACATAACATACCAAAGTATAATGTCCACTTACTCTGGACCACACTCCCTCCTGCAAAGGGCGCTGGGTTCCAGGTCATTTGGATTTCTGCTTTGATGATAAAAGAGCCAATTCGAACTCCATCAAAAATTTCTCCAGGTCAGCGAGTTACAGTTGAAATCAGTCTCACCATCGTGCTACTACTTCACTGCTTATGTGCTCCTCGCTGGAGACGAATGAAAAGCAATCACAGCTACAGTAGACACACAAGCATCATTCTGCATTACATGTGTGTTCTTGGATGTATGAACACACTTTGCCATTGGGTGTTATTTGTACACTGCATCCATTAATTTCCTTATTGTATTCCACTTACGCTAATGATAAATGCAGGTTTATATGCTTGGCCTATTTAGACTTGCATGTTTCCTGAATATATGCTTCTGTGCTTGTAATCAGGTCATCAGCAGGACATGCACCATCTCATATGAGCAGCTCTAACTGTCCATAACCGTATAATCAGTGCAAGGCCTTTTTAATGATAATAATTACCATAGAACTGTGCAATCTATAGAATAATGCAATTGCCCAACCCATTTTTGCTGGTTGTATAAAAGATTACCTTATGTAGGTTACAGCCTGTATCATTCACCTTACCATTTGCATTTAACTCACACAGTCAGGACCTGTGTGACACATTTAACCTGGTGATTGCTAAAGGCTGTTCTTTACTGGGTGGTTTGGGAAGCTCCGGGTGGACTGATGATCTTTTATTATGTTCCCCTTTTCTAATCCCTTCCTTGTGGCTGGCCACTGTGCAGGGCTACAGCTCTATAAATACATAGCCAGGAGAATGAGGAGAGGGGACAGACTGTGTTTATCTGCTCCCTGGCAGCTTCTGCACTTATGGACCGGCATTAATCACCTGATTAGTCCTCATGCCTGCCCGTGTGCAGTTCCTATGATATACATCCCCACTGTGCAGCTGGCAGATCAAGGCTCAGCACCGTAGCACTCATCTAGCACTCACTTACTTTTAATTGACCTGCTTAGAATCAAGGCAGGGTTGTATTTATAACATAGATTTTCTCATTTTCAGGGCTTCAGTCTTGTTCATTCTTTAGGGTCCGTTAGCAGCTGTAAAAGTGATTAGCAAATGCACCAGTCACTTTTAACTACACTTATTTACTCCAGGCTTGTAATTAGAATTTACATTTCCCTTTTGTTACAGTTTACAGATATACTGAAAGTGTGTTTCTTGTGTGGCAGGTCCTGGACTCTGATCCTGTAGACCAGACCCAGGAAGTGGAGGAGGATCTGGACTTACTATATGACAGCCTGGAGGTATACAACCAGAGTGACAGTGGGCCAGAGATGGAGGACAACGAGAGCGTTCTGAGCACGCCCAAACCTAAACTCAAGTACGTCCGGACTCTTTTGAGGATGGTTTAGTGATTAGTTAATTATTTTTTACCTATATTAATGTGGCAACAGTTAAATATTCTGTCACATTTCCCTTATGAAATGTATTGCTTTTTTAAGATAAACACTTAATTCTGTATATGCATCGCAACACATTCCAAAAACGTTGAGACAGTTTGGTATTGCTTGACAAAGGTTTGTCCATGTGGTTCTATCAGCTATAGATAAATCAAGCATCATCTGAAGAATCAGAGATCACTCTATTAAGTTTAGATTTGCACTCCTGCCTGTGAAACTTTTTTTTCAGCTGTTCACTTTAGAGGTCCTCCAGCAAATCATCGACTGTCTGACTCTGTCCTATACATCTTCTTTTCTCACACCAACTGGCTGCACATCCTCTTTTATCACAACCATAAATCTCCTCTTTGCCTCCTGCCTTGCAGCTCCATCTTTAGCATCCTTCTACCAATATATTCACTCTCCCTCCTTAGCACATGTTCAAACCATCTCAGTCTGGCCTCTCTGTGTCCAAATGTCCAACCGGAGCCATCCCTCTGATGTGCTTATTCATAATCCTGTCCATCATCATCACTCCCAGAGAGAATCAACATCTCTGGCTCTGCCACGTTCAGCTCTGCTCCATTCTTTTCATTAGTGCCTGTGTCTCTAAACCATACAGTACATCATAGCTGGGCTCACTGCCACCTTGTAAATCTTCACTTTAACTGTTGCAAAACCACCATCTTTCTCTTTTGGTCTTTCAGACCTCTTCCTGTGAGAGTTTCCCCTCATTTTTCAGTGCCTTTTGTTGATGAAGGAAACCGTACTCACTGACACCGTGACTTTCTTCACAATTTCTGTCGGAAAGACCTCAATTTTTCAGTGTCATGGTGGTCTGTCTCTTTCTTTGTTAATTGCTTGCCACTTTTATAGCAACACAATGCTTTCTGCAGTACAATACTGTTCAAATAATGCTCATGAGGCTATGGGACGAGGCTGTGGTCCAACACTGTTTTAATGCAGACAAGAGGGGCTTGTAATTGGGACATCCATAGGAGTTAGTTGCACCAACTTTCAGAGCTTGATCAACCTTCATTGGTGCAGCAAAGCTTTAAATTTTCAATCCATTTCTTGTTCCCTGAAAAAGGTATTTTTCTGTAATTCTGAAATGTATTATTTTTCAGTTTTGGGTAAGCTTATCTTTTTTTTTTAACCTCTGGCAGTTCCGTACTTACCTTTGTACCATTTCAAGCTATTCATTGAACTTGAACTGCTTGAATTGCAACAAAATACTGAAAATAATGGGGTGTTCTAAAACTTTTGAGCACTAGTATATTTGTTGTCTAACTAGCAAACTTGGCCCATCTTTATTCCTAAAGGACTAAACCTCTTCCCAATTGCTCCTTTTGTATCAAATCATGATTACAAATTATCTGTTTACATCACTTGTTTCACATCACATTGTAAATTATTTGAACTCGTCTGTAGCCCTTAAATGTTCCTGTTCTTTTTTCTTGAATGTGTACCAGCTTGAATGTCAGGAATGGGTATACATTTACAACCAAAACATGAATTCTGTTGTGTTCATTCTGTCTACAAGAAAATACAAATCAAAGTAAATTCTTAAACATCACTGTTTACTCCATACGTCTTTGCATTATAGTCATATTTGATGGTCCATAAATTCCAATAGTCTTTAAAGTTTTGTGTATTGCAAAAAAGAACAAATACAGTAAGAGCTAAAAATATAAACACTGTGTAAGTTTAACACATTTTCACTCTGGCCAACACCCAGTGAGATTTTTAAATGTGTTATTGTAGCATCAGGATTTGTGAGCTGTTACGGTGTCATGTTTACTTTGAGGGAATGTGAAATCAGTGTTTCAGGTTTTATTTTCAACTTTCTTTCATCCCTCAAGATCTTTCCATCTTTGTGGCTGTAAAGGAAAAATGTCAGTTTGCTTAAATTCACAAGTTTGCTTTTGTTTTTCAGGCCGTTTTTTGAAGGAATGTCTCACTCCAGCTCCCAGACTGAAATTGGAAGCATCCACAGCCACAAAAGTCAACAGAGAGAGTTGTCATGTCCTGTAAGTTGATCACCATGTATTCTGTTGAGCATCCCCCCAGCTCCACTGTTTACCCGTCGGGCTTTGCCTGTTGCTAGCTTTGGAGGTTCTTTTTGTAAACAGTGTTACGTAAAGGAACAGCCCCTGGGCACTGTCAAAAAAATGTCTGGCAACTTTTTTGTTTATAGTGGTCCAGGGACTCCCTCAGACAATAATACTACATGAAAGAAAATTCTGAGCATGAATACAGTGTAACTCATGAGCTTCCATCTATGCACAGTGCAAGGGTTGCACTCTGTCACCCTATTCACCCCTACAGCCTTCCAGTATTTATAGAGCTGGCACCACATGACCCCTCCAGCACCGTCAACACATTCAGACACAAATATGCTCCCATGCTCGAAGAAAAGGCCAGATGGAGCGATCCCCGAACTCCCGACTCTGAGATTTATGGCTCATCTCAATAACAAGGCCAAAGAAAGGGAGAGATGTGTTGAGTGTGACGGTGAAACGGGGAGCGCTGTTTATAAATATCTGAGAATCCATTTCAGCCTGTAATAAAACAGCCTGGAGTGTTTCATACTGCCATACTTTTCCATTCTGCCCAATAAATGTCTCCATTTGAACTCCACAAACCTGACTGTAAATGTAGGCGAGATGGAAAGTTTTTGATCTAATGCTGAAATTAATTAAGCTGGACATTATACAATCCACTTGAACAGTTTTAGTGAAGTCAGTCCATTAATGTGCCAGTTATTCTTTTGGTATGTGTGAAAAAAGATCAAATGTATACAAGCTTTCAACCGCTGACACTTGGAGTTGTTAGAGACCCCATTTATACCTGGTATTAAAAATGCTTTGTCTGAACGCATTATGCAGATCATAAATATCTGATTTTGACTTTCCATTTACACCAGGGTTTGTTTGCATTCTCACTATTCTTTGTGTGTAAATCTCTGTCCTCAGGAACATACCCTGCACTTTGCTATGTTAAAGTTGTAGCAAGCTGTGATATGATGCTATTAGCAGCATAGTCTTATATTAACAACACAAATTTTAATTCTGTTAAAATTAGCAGACTTAGAAACACAAACTTAGTTTAATGTTAAGCTTGTGTGTCAGTGCCTGGCTCTGGTTTGTGTAATGTTAAAGTATCTGTGATGTTGGGTGTTCAAAGATGGATTCATTATTATATTGTTATTTTGTGAATTTTCAGTAGCTTCATGATGAATTACATTTAGATGTGTCAGATATTTTAGTTTCTTTTGACTTTGCAGCCAACTCTGCTGACACCCTGTTCTAACATTGGTTTTGAAATGTGTTCGTAAATGCACTTATTTCTGGAGGGATCATCCAGTTTTGCTTTGACACTACTGTCGCCGCAAAAATAGAATTTAATCATCCATTTTTTTAAGGTTGCAGGTGTGTGAGCCTTTCTTTTCTTTTTCATCACATTAAACATCCTGTGATGCAAGTAGTCAGTGTTATTCATAGATCTGTGTGGAATCTGTGTGGACATTGTTACAAATGTGAGGCATGGATGCGGTAAGAAAACTGTAAATATGTAATAATACATCCACGATGCAAACACATTGTACAGTTCATGTTTGCACCAGCTTAAAATTCATAGTGTGATCAGATCGCCTCCAGATGGGATCATTGTAATTGTTTCATGACACATTTGCACCTAACATGCTTTTTCCTAATCTGGATAATTTATCCTGGTGTAAATCACATTTTAAAACAAAGTGTAAATGGGGTCATAGTTTCCAGCTCAGTTGTTCAGTTCAGGGTCTGAATCCCAGTAAAGTGTATGAAGCAAATGGCCACTGTGAAACGGTTCAGGCATCTCTAACAGATGCAGCTGCCAGATTTTGCTTTTGTATTTGTCTGGGAGGTGACCTCTATAGTTAAAGAGTTTTGTGTGCATGTGTGTTTACCACACAGACTGGAGACTTTCTCACCGTGGACAGATGTAAAGTGCAAGGAGCCCGGTATCAAGATGACAGCATCACAGACACAGCCGCTGGGGTATGTTTTTGAAACATTTTTTTTTATTTCTCCTTGAGCTTGTCTTTTGCAGAATTCTCATCTCCAACCTTTTACCCTCCGCACTTGAGTGCTGTTCCCCACATGGGTCTTAGTTTTCCAAGAAAAGCAGAGGGAGAAGAGAATGCACCACAAGGGCAGACAAACCAAACAGCACAGTCATCTATTATGGATCAGCAGAAGTGACAAAGAAGCCCCATGCTGGCTAAATCATGACTGATGAGGATTGAAAGAGGGTTGTTGTGTTTGTTGTTGTCTTTGTGCGGTCAGGTCAGTCTAACCTTCTTCCGTGAGCCCTCCACCCCACCTCAGAGCGCCAGGCCACACAGCTTCACACTTCGCTCCACTTACCCAATTCAAATGAATATCTTAAGCTACAGAAACCGTGTTTCCCCTGCTACCTACTACAGAGCCATGACTTATTCTTTTCTTTCTTAGTGGGCGCCAATATTATCTTCAACCTTAACTCAGTTATTGTACAGGCCAGGACTACGCTACGCTCGCCTCCTGCCTCTTCCAACATTTGCCTTTAAAATGTAACTCACCTCAAAACAGGAGAGATGGAGAGAGAATTATACACTGTACATGACACCTGAGAGAGAAACTGCTGCAGTTTAATTGGACAAGATGGTGTCTCTGTTGTGTGATAAACATCAGCATTGTCCTCAACAGTGCTCATGGCTTATTTGCTTATTTCCCTTCCTGCTTTTGGTTCAGGATCCAGAGACTGATGACAGTGGTCCAGGACCTGGGGACATGAGCAGCTGGGATGTCAACACAGAACGGATAACCAGCACTGTTGGGAAGCTTTGCAAGACTGAGTCCCAGAACCACATGTCTCCCAGGTACACAGCTGATCACATCTGGAAACGTGAATGGAAGAGAGGCATTACTGATTTATTCATTCAATCCAGAAAGGATTCTTTTACAAGATTGTGCTGGCAAAGACAGACAGCAGCACAGCTGACAAGACCTGGACAGTTGCAGCTGAAGCTGGACAGTGGATGATGATAGATGTGCTACAGTAAAAATGTTCATATTATAATGATAAATGTGAAGAAATTATTTGTTAATAGTTTAAAGGCTGAAAATAGATGGTTATTTTTTTTGTTTTAAAATTATTTGTAAAAACCCATGTAGAGTAAAAACATGCAACAAGATGAGATGACTTCAACAACATAAAAGACAGATATAACATGACAAACCTTCACTTCACTTGACTGTCCTGTGTTTTGATCTTCTCATTGTTTGCCTGCTTCTCAGCAAAATGGAGAACAAGCTGCAGAGACGTCCTCGCAGCACCTCCATGAAAGACAGACAGAACTCCAAGGCACAGAACGACAGGACCAGCAGCATGGAGAGCGAGTGTTCTCCAGACTCACGGCTCATAGCGCAGGTACACGATTCACAAACTACTTGGAGAATCTGCAGCTTAACATATGTTATGCTGTGTAGCATATGCCATTCTCTTACTCTGTGACTTGTTCTGAAGGTTCCCAGGAAGTCTGTGTATGACCAACTGAACCAGATCCTCATCTCTGACGAACGCCTCCCAGAATGCATCATTCTCATCAACACAATGGAGTGGCAAGGCCAGGTGTGTGTGTGTGTGTATGTGCATGTGTGTGTCTGTGTTATTCAAATCCTCAATCATACAATCACTAAACTTCATCTTCATATGCATAAAAGAACAAGATTAAAGTAGTATTAGAAATGTCATTTTGACAGGTCTTGATTGGTTGCATTGACTTCAGTCTTGGGGAAAATTTTGCATTAAATGCATTGTAACAAGACCGAAAGATGAAAGCAACATGGAAACAGTACACACTTATCAAACTGAGCAGCGGTGTATGAATTTATTGGACCATATCCAGCTATTGCGTCGTGTCTGCTTTCAAACAGTTAGTGTTACTTTCATCTAGTAATTGAAAATTCAACAACATCTGGCTTGAGAGGAGCAGATTAAAATAAAGCAAAGCTCACCTTTATTGTCCCCTTTTTCTGCATTTCACCCATGCTCGTATGTCAAGAGCAGTGGGCGCCCAGAGACCTACTCCAGATCTGAACCAATACCTTCAAGGGCAGTGAAGGAGAATTAACCTCTCTTTGATGGCAAGGGAAACCAATGAAAGCCCACATGATCCAGAACATTGTAGCTGTGAGGCAACAGCGCTGACTACAGAGACAGTGTGCTGCCCCATTTAGTGCTTGGTTTGAAGCCTGCTGAAAATATTAGCAACTCACTGCACCTTGGGCAGGAAAACTCTCAAATTAGGGACTAAAAGCTTTAAAGGCACATGAGAAGTTAGAAATACAGAAAGTGTGTAAAAAGCCACCAGCAAATGCTTTCCATCACCCAATCTTTCTATAAGGAGTCTTTATATATTATTAGCAGAATGGATGTAGTGTAGGTCTTTGACTGTGTTCATGGTCAGGGTTTTCCTACTGTAGGAAACCATAGGCACAGCACTGCAGCCTTTTGGGCACCACTTAGTTTCAGTTTATTCACAAATTATTGAAAATTCAGATGCAATTGATGTTCTCATGCAAGATACATTTTTGTGTGAAATGCGACTCCCCAGAAGCCCTCCATAATTTGTGAATCAGCCGAAACATCAAAATAACATAGAAAAAATAATAAATAAAGTTATCATAATTTTAGAGAGGGCTTTTGGCCAAGGACTAATTCATGTTAAAACAGTGTGGAGAGCATCAAAGACAACTGAAGAGCGTATACCTCTGCCAGTGCACAAAAATAGTCAAAACTAGACTACTATTGGCAACATGATCCAGAACACCAACCTGGAAACAGTATGAAAAGGTACTAAATAATTAATCTTAATACATTTGATAAAATGGTTTCTGCATTCTTGGACACAACCCCTTTTTGCAGATCGATGATTTAGAATATGATCCATGTCCTCTCCAAAAGTAGATCACTTTGAATCTAGAGTGAGACTAATCCGCACTCAAAATTTTGTCATAGCCATCAAGTAGTTTCTATGTTTTCTTGGTTAAACACAAACAAATAAATGGAGACAAAACTGAACTTCCTCCAGCGTTGTTGGCAGATGCAATTAATTTTTCCAAGCAGCTGGCCCCCATTGTACTGGTTTAGTTTTTACACCTTTGGATGTTATATGTACATTTTTATAACATTTGTGATGGTAAAAATGGTCCATAATGATGGTAAATTGTGTGAGGTCTTTTTTGTTGAAAATTGTCTTTTTTGTGGAAGGACCACCAGACTCCACAACTATGCACCTATGTCTTCCACAAACATGAAAAATGCTAAAACTCAAACAGCACCTAAGTCCTCTGACAACTCCACTAGTGATCTTTTAAAGTTTTATTCCTGCAGAAATTGCACTGTTTCCAACAAGGTGTAAGTACAAAAAGACAGATCCCCAAAAGTTGTTGTTGTAAGGATTTACAATCTTAACATGTTTTCCTGCTTTCTTTTCAGCCCAATCAACCTGCACCTTGTTTCTCCATTGACTCATCCTGTCCCTCTCATGTGTGTTTCTGTGCAGTATGTAGCTGAGTTGCTCCATGAACAGGGCCAGCCCATTGTGTCCACCTGCTCTGCTGCTGATGTTCAGGCTGCCTTCAACACCATCGTTACTCGCATCCAGAGATTGTGAGTGGGCTCGCACATACCTGCATATATACGCATCGGTTGAATGACATGTTCCATTGGAAAGTTTGATCTTGTTGCTCGTTACATTTAAGTACCTTTCACCAATCTACGCACCGTGCATCACAGCTTGCTGCCAAGAAAATTCCTGGGCACTATGACTCATGCTGCTCAAGTGCTCCCTGTCTGCTAAACCATTCTATGAATGTGCCTGTTTCCCATGAAAAGCTGAGATTCGGCTTTCCACCCCTTTCTCTCTGTCTCTCCAATCCATCTCAGCTGCCATCTCCTCAGGAAGTGGTGTCAGTGGGAGCCGAAGCTCTCAGTCTGCTGTGCTGCTTCTGTCAAACCTGTTTCCCTTTAATCCATCTGAACGAAGAGATTTTCACTCTTTACACACTCAATTCTCAGTCAACCTGTTTATTCTAGCTGGAGCCAAGTCATGTATAGACACATACAGTATCTCACAAAAGTGAGTACACCCCCCACATTATTTAATTATATCTTTTCATGGACAGCACTGAAGAAATGACACTTTGACACAATGAAAAGTAGTCAGTGTTCAGCTTATATAACAGTGTAAATTTATTGTTCC
>JAQQAE010020425.1:0-10693 GCA_029823295.1 Pseudamia nigra | reverse complement strand
AACATTACAGAGGTTCTGTTAAGTTCTACAAAGCAGGCGGAATTTCCTTTAGTTACACAAGTTTAAATTAGAAAAAAATATACATTTTAATGTAATATAAGTATTTTTAGTTGAGTGTCTAGATCACCTTCTGTAATGAGTGTTTTTGCTCCCGCAAAATGACAAACAACGAATGGGTATTAATTATGATGAATCAAAATTAATCCAGTGACCCTGTGATTAATTTTGATTCATAACAAATGGGAATTAATCGTGATTTATCAAAATTAATCCACAGTGACTTTGTGATTAATCAGATTAAAACTTTTAATCGTTTGACAGCCCTAGTTGTTTCCGTTATGTTTTGTCTTTTATGTCACGTTTCACTGCTTTTACCATTTGCATTGTTTTGTCTTTGATACTGTATTGCTCTCCATGTTTTGTCTGATTTCTTCAACTTTCACTCAGGACTAAAGATGTTTTACCTTCAGAACATTGTTGACCATGTTGCCCAGCCTACTTCTACAACTCTGTGCAGAAGTTATGTGTAAATTTGAGCTTGTCCTTTCCAGTTGGTTGCCGTCCCTCTGAAGTCAGCCTGGGTGATGAGTGTTGCCTACGCCCCCTCTGGAAACCTGGTGGCCAGCGGCGGTCTGGACAACATGTGCACAGTCTACAACATCAAGGCTGCCAGTCCCAAAACCCTCAGGGAGCTGGACGCACACACAGGTGACCAGGACGCTACCGCTGCGACACTTCAAACACGGTTTGAACAGAAGTGATGCTCACGGACAGATGGTTGACGTGTCTCTCATCATGCAGGTTACCTGTCCTGCTGTCGTTTCCTCAGTGACTCTGAGATCATCACAGCCTCTGGTGACACCACCTGGTGAGTTCACCTCAGCGTTTAAACGGAAAATGGTGCCTGTTCATGCCATCAGAAAGACACTCACTGGCACTGGTTTTCCCACCTGCTGCACACGTGGAATTCTCTGTTTTCTGCCATTACTTCCTGCTTGAACCATTGGCTGCTCAGACTGTACAGTGCCGTGACGTCAGAGATTTCACCTCCAATAAAGAGTCCCACTCCTTCCAGCTTTGATCCATGGGACGTAACTTCAGAAAAAAATAATTTCAGTCAAAGCCAAGCAGCAGACAATTTTTGGACACCATTTACACATGTGGTGTTTGTTAAAGATGCAGTGTACAATATTGGGAAAAAACCTACTAGCTAATTTTTTGATTATACAGGTGACCTGCCGGTCAGCATGGCTTACAACCTCATAACTGCACCAGCTTATGCACTCATTTATAGAGTTGAAAACAGTCATAGCACTAGCCACTCACATCTGTATCTTACGTAAGCACAGGATGACTGAGGAGAGACAGTCTGCATTTCAGATTCCTTGAGCCATGCTGATTGGCAGGTCAACTGTTTACTCATTTACATTGGTCCAACACGAACAATCAGCTACTAGCTGGTTTCCCAACATCGTAGAGTGCACCTTTAATTTAGAGGATAATGCCACAAGTCAGGAAAATTGAGATATTCATTAGTCGAGGCAAGATGAGGAGTCAGAGCTGGTCAATGCTTTTTGTCCAGTCACAGTAAGATCATGGCCATGTTCTGCCTATGTTGTGCTACACGTACCTGGAAAAATAACCTCCACTTCTCCTGCCTCCTCCTGAATTTCTCATATATGTAGTAGTTGTTTAGCCATATAAACTCTGCCGGAGGGTTTGTGATTTCAGTGACTGTGTCATGCTTCAGCAGATGTTCCAGATCATCACCGGAGCAGAATCACTGCCATATACAAATGCATATCATTGGGCATAAGTGGTTCATTGCATGAAGTCTTGCATGAAATAACCGTTTGTCATAAAACTGTTGAGATATTAGACTCAAAATATAGAATTATAGAGACTGCGGACAGGAAGTTGTGACATCATCATAACTTAGCTGCTGTAAAGTCTCTGCAGCGCTGCATGAACAGGCCTGTAGTCATTTTAACTTCTGAACTACTTCATTCTCCAAGAGTGAGGTAAAATTTGTTGAGGTAGCAGATACTTTGGTTTTGGTGATGTATACCTGACATAGAAAGGAAATCCACTGAGCTGTTTCACACAGAACTAGCTGATATGATTTCTGTGACACTTTGAAACATAAGTTGTGTAAATGTTCGACTGGGATGGAAAAGCTATGTCTTGTGCCACTGGTTGTGATGCATTTTTATTCTGATGTTGGGTCCTATTACCTGGAAGAGAGGGAGAGGATGTGGGCAGGACATTTAAACCCCCCTGTTATAAACCCGGGTAAAATAAAGACACATTTCCATCCTTTCCTAACACCTTTTGGGCCACAGTTGCAACATCATGAGTGAACACGGGGGGCATGGGCACCAAATCTGACATTCTGTTCTCATTAAGGATCTACGGTAATATAGATGGTTTTCATTCATGTATGGTCCACAGATGCAGCTGGCCCAGATGGTAGCACCTGGCAGGGCAACGTCAGGGTGATGGATGATGGAGAGGGCGCTATGAAAATGTTTTGCATGACTTCTTCTCAATATATTCCAGTACATGCTGATGTTTCATTCAGCGAGAAGCAATAGAAGCCTAGTGCATCTACATTTTTGGCTGATAGGTTACAGTTAGACAAGTCAAGGAGTGACTAGGCAGCACACTCCAAATATGAGGTCAGGTCTTATTAACAGTACATTCATATTAGTAACATGAACAGGATATATCTGCATTAAGCCTTAAGAGTGTAATTCAAGACATACATTCTTGATTTCATTATTAGTATTGTTGCAGTGTATGTATTTCACACTCATGTTATTTAATGATGGCAGTTTAACATGCTTTTGGGTTTATTTTGTTTACATTGTCATGTTTCAGTATTTTGTTGTTTTATTTATTTTATTTTTGTCTATTTCCATCTCCTTCATAGCGTTTTATCATTTGTGTCTTATTGCATCTTTCAGAACCTTTATCGTTTTTATGTTTTGTCTTTTCTGTCTTCGAATCATGTCATTTTCATTTAAAATTGTTTTGCATCTTTTTTGCTTCTTCTACAAATAATTTAAAAGCACTAATTATCTTGTTGACATGGACTGAGAACATTTTTATCATGAGAACATTTCTGTCCATATTTCTCAGCGCGTTGTGAAAATATGTTGAGGTTGACAAATGTGATCAGTTCGTACATCTCATTCCTCACTGTGCTCATCCTGTGCAGCTGCTTGTGGGACGTGGAGACCGGGAAGCAGAAGATTATCTTCACCAACCACATTGGAGACTGCATGTCCCTCGCTCTGTCCCCCGACCAGAAAACCTTCATCTCCGGAGCCTGCGACTCTCTGGCCAAACTGTGGGACGTGAGGGAAGGAGGCTGCAAGCAGACCTTCAGCGGACACACCAGCGACATCAATGCCATCGCTGTGAGAATCCACAACGCACAGAAACGGTTAAAGGAACAGTCCGTGATGGTGTTCACAGGTCCTATCGTCACCGTTTACATGAATGCTGATCTGACAGGAAGTCCACTTATATGTTTAAAGCACGTTATCAGAATCCTGACATGCACAAAGTGATTGCCAAGTCAATATCTGTCATCCAATAACAATCCCTCTCCGGTGTATTTATGGTGCGCGCCGTTAACTGGGAATGACATAAACAGGGAGTCGATTTCGTCCCAGCTGCAAAGTCAAAAAAACACAGACACTTGCAGGAAAGCTGGCTCCCTTGCAACGTCAAAACAAATGTGCGCTGTACATGATGACAACACTACACGCATACAGACGGCGTGGTAACATCCCCAACGCTACAATGGGCATGATTGACATAATGAAAAACAAATGCAACAGAAATGAGCGAGGTTGGTGCGAGAGGTGGCCATTTTGAATCACTACGTCAGGGTTGGGAACCAACAAAATGAGCAAAAATGCTGAAAATGAAAAAGTAAAAACAACCCAAAGAAAATAAGCAAAAATAGACAAAATACCTGTTCATAGGGCTGTAATAATTATTTTAATAATACTCTATCAGTACTATTTTATTCAAGCATTGTGTTTATGAGTACTTCTACTGCTACTTGAGTCATAATTATAGAGAAGCTGTACTTTTACTTGAATACTGCTTCTGTTTACTATACACACCACTACCTATTGACTGTATGTGACTGACGAGCAGCCGAAAAATTTATATATTTGAATTTTCTTTCCTATTCTATGATGAACCAAACCAGAGGCAGACATGTCCAACATCTCCAACCGGTTCTCCTCTGTCTCCTCTTGCTCTTCCTCTTCAGTTCTTCCCCAGTGGAAATACCATCGTCACAGGCTCCGACGACTGCTCCTGTAAGATGTACGACCTGCGCTCTGACCAGGAGGTGATCGGATACCAGGACTCCAGCCTCAACGCCGGCGTCACGTCTGTGGCCCTGTCCAACTCAGGACGCCTTATCTTCGCCGGCTATGACGACTTCAACTGCCACATCTGGGACTCGCTGAAGGGAGAGAAAATTGGTGAGTTGTTCAATAAAAGAAACAGGAGATACCAGTGAAAAGTGATCACGTCTGACTGGGAGGAAAAAGGAAGGAAAACAAGAGGGTCTCTCAGTGATCGACTAAAGAACAACTCGCTAATGAGGTTAATCTCGTTTTTTTTTTTTTTTTACATATCCATGCTGAGAGAATTCTGGAAGATATGACTACCTGATAATCTTCATGAAAATAGTCAAAATAAAAGAGAACAAATGACAGACATGTTCAAAAGTCCAGCTTTTTACGTAACATCAGGCCTGTTTCACTCATTGTCCATCGCCTGGACCTGCTCAGTTTCCCTAACATGACTTTGTCTGCATTTACGTAACATGCACCAGGTGCCAAGTCAGGGACTATTTTCAGTCCCTGCTTTTCTGTGATTTAAAGAAAACCATAAAATGTGTTGTAAAGCAACACAGGCCACTGCTTCATCAGTATATACGTGCGTCACACCATTTAACATGAAGCCAGGGAAGTCACCAAAACCACCGGACAAAATTTTCATATACTGTAGGCTTGATGTTGATGAATCAGCTACACTGTACGATTTCAGATCCAATTCAGACTGGATTTGCAGCAATATGTGCCCTTGACATTCGCAAATGATTTCGGATCGCGATTGCGCCTCACACCTCCCCTATTTTATATGTGACCTGAACGTTTAGAGACTCAAATCACGTGTGAACGGGTTTCAAACATGTATTATTTCCATTTGATCAGAGTGAAATCAAGAAGAAAAATACTGGAATATCATACGACAACCAGTAAGTTAGATTTGGCTCAAAGTTTAACATTCCCGTGCAGACAGGCAGGTATAGGCATGTAAATGTAATAATATTAGAGCCCGGTGTGTGTGTGTGTGTGTGTGTGTGTGTTAGAGAGCAGATGCATGGGGTGCTGTTCTGAAGGGAAAAGAAATAGGAAAATAGAAAGTGGAACCCACAGATGCAGACGTCATGGGTGTGCAATGTGGACATGACGTATAAACCTTGTCTCCTGCTGCCTCGACATGCAGGGAGAGAGAATCACTGAAAATCACTGGGTTCATAATTGAGAAAACCAGCAGAGGTCAATATCTGAACTAAACCACTTAAAATAAGTCACAGTCAGTCATAATGTTGTGTCGTATTGCAACGTGCTCAAGTACGCTACCAGTAAAAAAGTTTGGGCACATGTTCTCCTTGAAGGATTTTTCTTTATTTTGATCATTTTCTACATTAATAAGATGAATCATAGACATACAAACTACAAAGAAAGCAAGCTGGACTGACTTGAATTGAATAGAGGGAATAAAGGGGCAATCGGTGTCATAGTTTGGTGAATAAGATCTTAACTTGTCTTTTATTACATCTTTTTTTCCTCTCCTCTTCAGGTGTGCTTTCCGGCCACGACAACAGGGTGAGCTGCACTGGCGTTCCCGAGGACGGCATGGGCGTCTGCACAGGATCCTGGGACAGCTTCCTCAAACTGTGGAACTGAGGCGTCCCGAGTTGATGAATAGGCACCAGAAGATGAAGTGGAGGATGAGGAGGAGGAGGAAGAGAGGAAGAGGGGAGGAGAGGAAAATCAATCAGGAGGGTGAGGAAACGTGAGGAGATGTTCCAGCCTTCCTCTCTTTCACTCTGCCTCCCGACTTCTTCCTCATTCACGTATGCAAAGTATGACAGGTTGTCCATGCATTGTATAAATGGCATCGGGTAACCGTAATGCACCTGCTGTGAGAAGTTATAAACACGAAAACATTAAAAATAGCACATTATTGAAAATGATTATGAGCAGAAATAAGCTCTTATTGATATGACAATTAAACACAGACTTTTTCAATAAGAATAAAAACAGGTGAATATTGAAAATAACTGTAGCGTCACAGATTTATTTTTATTGTCTTTGACCTATAAACAAGCCCGCACTTATTTAGATCATGTACATTTATTTGTATTTTATAGAGAAACACATTAGGGAGGACAGTTGTACAGTGACTTTTATTTTTTTCTTTTTGGCTGCACACATTCAGAGTGTGTGTTTGTTAGAATCGGATCCACAACGGCTGCCGTTTCCCGTCTCACCGCGTAAATCCAGTGTCGTCCCTGATGAACAAAAAGTCAAAGGTCAATACAAACACACTGGAAAGACCTGTAAACGTAATTTTAATCCCCTGGGTTCAGCTGCATTTTGTAGTGCTTTTACACTCGTGTGCAGTTCCTCTGTATAAAGACAAAATGTTTGTTGAAAATGTTTCTAATAAACATAGAATTCTGCATTAAACCATGTCACAAGTGTGTCTGTGCGTTTAAGCAACTATGATTACATGTCATGTGAAGTTTGAAATTTATTCAACAGTTTTGGCCCATGTAGAAGAGGTTGGGTATGTATGTATGTACACTACCAGTCAAAAGTTTTAGAACACCCCAGTTTTTTTATTGAAATTCAAGCAGTTCAAGAAGTTTCAGAATTATTGGCAAAAATCAGTTATTGAGCATTTAACTTAGTGCTTAAAGGAGTATCTTTTTCTTCTATCAGAGAAGATGCCAGAATATGCCCGAATCATGAGCAATGTATATATATTTTAAGTCTCATAGTCTGACAGATGTGTGTAAAAAAAGAAAAAAAAAAAGTCAAGTTGGCAGCACTTGCTTTTAACATGTTGATATTTTTCAGTGTGATTTGAAGTAAATCAAGTCACGTCACGTCTGCTTTGATTTTTTTATCAGACTTACAGTAGTGAAGAATTACAGACTGGGCAAATAGATTTAATAATAATGACAGCAGGTGTACGGTAACATGAAGTGAATGAATATTTGATACAGGTCCACTGGGGGCTGTTTTTGAAGCATTTATTATAGTTCATCAGCTGCTTTGACTCAAATATCCATTCCTCATTTTTACCTTCTGTGTTCATGTAACCCTGAGGTTAACAGAGCTACCAAAGTAAAAGCAAGTTACCGTAATAAAAACAGCAACATATACAGTACTTTGAAAGTAAACGCCAATAAATAAGTCCATATGGTTAAGTATCCCTGAAAACACCTATAAAGTTATATTTCAGGTTACCATATTTTATTTGGTTTAAAAACAGGCTGAAACATGCAAATTCATTGTCATTTACTTTTTAAAATGGGTAAGAGGTTAAATGCATTTTATTTTGAAGGGCATGTCTCTGAGGAGCTTCTTCAGTTCTGAACTGAAGAAGCTTCCTGGATAGGTAGCGAAATGTCTTCAAACCAAATTTCCAGTCCGGTTGACAGAAGGAAAACCACACGCCCTGGGTATTTTTAGACAATTTTTAAACGTTGACATTTTCAACTTTTTCTTCGGCATTATAACATTTCTTTAACATAAGTTCAGCACTTCAACAGTTTTCAGCAAATTCAATCCGCAATCCCACACAATCTCTTCACAGATTGCAAATATTCTAGTTAAATGTTGATGTCAAAATTATGGCCAAAATTCTTGCCACTCATCTGGAAACAATAATGCCTGCAATAATTCCTACAGATCAGACTGGCTTAATTAAAAATAGATTTTCCTTTTTCAATTTAAGACACTTGTTCAATATCGTATATCATCCACTTGATTCACTGGTCCTTGAAACAGTTATATCCATGGATGCTGAAAAAGCATTTGACCAAGTAGATGGGATTATTAGTGGGAATGCTGGGCAATCCCACTATTGCTCTTCTCACTCTATTAATTATTATTCCATATATTTGTTGGATCTCATTGCCTCCAACAGTTTTGCCCGATTCACACCATTCGAACACCATGAGGTCAAGCTCTTTTGGGACATTTTGGGCTACTACTTTTCATAAATCTATTTTTTGTAGTTTTAAAATAATTTGGTTTTTTTTCCACAATTTTTTTCCCATAGGAAACAAATGGAGAACTCAAACAAAATGTTTGTGACAATAGCACCATACTTTGTGGTTACCATGGCAATGCTGCACTGTTGTTGCCTTTGATCCTATAATTACGTCTCCACTGAATAGTGGAATTGCTGTCAGAAAATATGCCAAATATGTCATCCCATTGATTTACGTATGTAAATCTGAGCCTCAGAGTGACAAAAAGTGCATGCAACTGTCTCACTATCGCTCATATTAGAGAATAGAGGAGTCTGTTGAAATCCTGTAAGTCTGCTTGTTTAACTCGTACTGACTCACACAATTTCCACTGAAACTACATAAAAATTATATCAGTGCGCATGTACCTAACACAATGTCTTTTGTGTTTCTGCAAACGAAGCTGTAATTTTTGACATTCCTGACAAAGTGCAATCAAAGAGCAATCTCTTCAGAGATTGAAAATATTCTAGTTAGTAGGATTGCTGGGCAATCCCACTATTGTTCTTCTCACTCGTTATCATTATTCTGTACAATTTTTGGATTGCATTTCCTCCCGCAGTTTTGCCCGATTCACACCATTCAAACACCATAACATCAAGCTCTTTCAGGACATGTAGGCTATTACTTTTCATAAATCTATCTTTTGTAGTTTTTAAATAATTTAGGTTCTTTTTGCACATTTTTTCCATAGGAAATGAATGGAGAACTTAAACGAACTGTTCATAATTAGAGTGCCATGTCCTGTGGTTACCATGGCAATAACAGTGCAATGTGCTATGGTGTTTCCTTTCATGTTCCTTCAATCCTCAGATGCCCCTTTAATTACTACTCCACTGAATAGCATAGTTCATCATACACTTCATAATACTTCAAATCTCTATAAGTTTTACTCTTGAGCTTTTTCAGCGAGTTCAACTATTATCCTACCTAATCTCTTCAGAGATTGGAAAATTTCTAGTTCATTATTGTTCCATATGTTTTTTTGGACCACATCTCCTACCACAGTTTTTGCCCGATTCACACCATTCCAACATTGTATCATCAGGCTCTTTTGGGACATGTAGGCTATTACTTTTCATAAATCTATCTTTTGTCATTTTTAAATACAGTGGATCTCAAAAGTCTACACACCGCTGCCAGGTTTTTGTGATGTAAAACATTGACACCAAGATAAATAATTTCACTATTTTTTCCACCTTTAATGTGACCTGTAACCTGTGCAATGCAATTGAAAAACAAACTGAAACCTTTAAAGGGGAAAAATAAAAACTTTAAATAACCTGGTTGCATAAATATGCACACCCTAAACCTAATACTTTGTTGCAGCACCCTTGGCTTTTATTCCAGCACTCAGTTTTTTTGGGTAGAAGTCTATCAGTGTGGCACATCTTAATGTGGCAATATGTGCCCACTCTTCTTTGCAAAACAGTTCCAAATCTGACATTGCGAGGGCATCTCCTGTGCACAGACCTCTTCAGATCACCCCACACATGTTTGATCGAATTCAGGTCTGGAGTCTGGCTGGGTCATTCCAAAACCTCAATCTTATTCTGGTGAAGACATTTTTGCTGATTTGGATGTGTGCTTTGGGTCATTGTTGTGCTGAAAGATGAAGTTCCAGAAGGTTTTGTGCCAACACTGACTGGTATTTGAACTGTTCATAATTCCCTCCACCCTGACTAAGGCCCCAGTTCCAGATGAAGAAAAACATCCCCAAGGCATGATGCTGCCACCACCATGCTTCACTGCAGGTATGCTGTTCATTTGGTGATGAGCAGTATTGTTTTTGCGCCAAATACACATTTTGGAATTATGGCCAAAAAGTTCAACCTTGGTTTCATTGGATCATAATACATTTTCCCACATGCATTTGGGAGATTTCAAATGTCTTTGCAAAATGAAACCGGGCTTGGATGTTTTTCTTCATAAGATAAGACTTCTGTCTTGCCACCCTACCTAGTATCCCAGACATATGAAGAAGACGGGAGATTGTTGTCACATGTACTACACAGGCAGTACTTACCAGAAGTTTCTGCAGCTCCTTCAGAGTTGCTGCCGACCTCTTGGCAGCCTCCCTGACCAGTTTTCTTCTCGTGTTATCATCAATTTTGGATGGACGTCCTGTTCTTGGTATCACTGTTGTGCCATATTTTCTCCACTTGATGATGACTGTCTTGACTGTGTTCCATGGTATATTTAATTCCTTGTAAATTCTTTTGTATCCTTCACCTGACTGATATCTTTGAACCATGAGATCCCTTTGATGCTTTGGAAGCTCTCTGTGGACCATGGCTTGTGCTGGAAGATGTGGCTACAAAAATGTCA
>JAQQAE010020424.1:0-10693 GCA_029823295.1 Pseudamia nigra | reverse complement strand
TTGGTCCAAGCTCCCAAACCCCGCCCCTACCACAACACATATTCTCTTTACAAATATATGACAAAGGGTCACTTTGACCCAAATACCACATGAGGGTTAACATTCCTGCAGCTTATTAACGGTGCTGCCACTTCATCATCTAGATCAGCTACACATACACATACACAAACACCCCCCCCCCCCCACACACACACACACACACACACACACACACAGGCCAAGATGGGCGACAGGTTGACAAGTAGCACTAAGTCACTCAGCAGGATGCTTCCACTGACAGCCTGTTATCATGAATGTCACTGCTGACGTATGTATTTGTTACTGGCTTCAGCACAAAAATACACAAACACACACGGGGAAATCATAGAAAAAAGAGCAGGAGAAAAGGCACTGTTCACACGCACATTATGAGCAAAGACAGGTACACAATGCACACATCCTGTCCTGCTTCTGCTACTATTACACACACACACACACACACACACACACACACACACACACACACTTGTGTCTTCATGCCTCGTTTTGAGCCCAGGTCAAAGGGAGTACATTCCTGAAGAACAACAGATGCAGAGACAGAAGACCGGAGGCTACACAAGAGGAAATTATGAACCTGAATCATCTTTTATGTATTTGATGAATTGAAAAAAAAAAGCTGAGTCATGGTTGAAAATGTAAATAAAGATATAAGGTGGTAATGTGCATCCAGTGCAAAAAACATAAAAAGTCAGAGTTGCTGTAAAATAGCACAAAGATGACATATGATGTTTGAAAATGACACACTCTTTTTGAATTTGGTGCCAGCAGCGTGCTTCAAAAAAGCTGAGTCACTGGCAAAAACAGAACAACCCTTGTGAAATAAAAAAAAACAACACACACGTGGTTTAATGTCTCATAATTAATTAGGCTAACAAGCAACGTGTCTGTGTCATTGTCAACGTGTCTGTGGTCTGTGTCAAAGGTCTGAGCCTGGAAAGAACGTGTTTAAATTTGCTGCTTCTGCAAAATAACCTGAAACAATTTATTTCAACACATTCAAAGTGATTTAAGATGGATGAGACTAATTAACATCTGACTGCAAATTCATTTACATACATATTGAACATTTTCATAAATTATGGTTGTTGTTCCATGTCACTTTGAATCACCTTATGATAGAAAACAATGTAATATATAGTGATATAGTAAAATTAGTCATATATTATCTAGTATTATGATTTTATAGTATATTATATAACATACACCAAACAGATTTTTTATGTCAAACTGGCCATATTTTCATGCAAAGAAACAAGAAAAAAACAATATTTATATGTGAGGAAAGTATATTTCACATTTTAAATTGGTAAATAAGTGCATATCAGTGGAAAAACAGTTTATGTGATGACCATTGGCTGTTGTGAGAAAAAGTGAAACTTCAACTGAGATGTTTGTTTGTGAACTGCGTGGAGTTCGTTGCCAAGCACATTCTTTGACTCATTATTGCTTGGGATGCACAGAATTTGTTCAGTGATTAAAGCAAAAGGAGGGTATTTTGATGAAGCTACTGTTTATTTTGACAAAAGTTGGTGTTGTTGTGGCTAAAATTGATAGAATTAATAAATCGTATAAGTACTTATATTGTTTCTTCTTTTTCTTTGCATGAAAAAAATCGCCAGTTTGACATATACATTAAAAAATCTGGGGTCTCCAACCTTCGCCTGGTAGTGAATATTGCATAATAATGACTGTATTGTAATCTAATGCATAGGAAGCAGATGCTTTAAGGTATGAGTTTTGGTGAGGGGGAGGGGTATAATAACTTACTTCGTCCCACTCCCTTTCAAGCATGGTTTATAAGATAAGATAAGATAAGATAAGATAAGATAAGATAAGATAAGATAAGATAAGACAAACCTTTATTAGTCCCACAGTGGGGAAATTCACTGATTTACAGCAACATGATACATGCTATAAAAAACTAGAAAATATACAAAAATAGGAATAAAGAATATAAATGAGCAATAAACAGTATCAATAAATAGTAAAGGCTATAATAAAATAGGCAATAATATACAGTATGGTACAGTGGTATAATAAAGTATATGGTATTTATAAAATATTTAAGTTATTTACAGTGTAAACAGGAAATAATGAATTGTCAGAATGATTTTCTTTTTGATATATTTCTATAGATTTATTGAATTTATTTTACATCACATCTCCTACGCATGTTTGTAACAAACTAAACTAAAAACTTGTAGAGCTGTCTGATGTTTGTGTGGCTGTTTGTCTAAACCCTGTTAACTGTACAGCTGCTTGTCTTGCCCAGGGCCTGTTGTAAGAATGTTTTCATTTCAAAAAAGTCATGACAACGTCGAATAAAAATGAAAAACACATATAAAACACAATCAGTTTCTCTTTTTCTATCAGTGAATGAGAGAAATAAAGCACTTCCAAGAGCTAATGAGAACATCCTCGCTGTCTTGTTTTGTCCAATCAGCTTTCAAAAACCCAAAGATAATCAGGTTACGAAGGAAAGTAACAAATGTCCAAACGGTGCAGGCTGTAACTAAAACCTGACCGGAGCCTTGAACACATTAGTAAATGATTCATCATTACAGCTATTGAACAATCAGTACCTTCCTCATTCTCGTAACATCGCTATGCAATTGCATTGATGTGGCTGTATTTTTACATTGTCCATTTATTTATTATTTTGGTTTATTCACATTCTTGACAGAGTTTCCATAATCTCATTCCCATGTAAAGCTGGGTGATAAGTAGTTCATTACTCTTGTTGTGATATGTGTCTATATTTTCTAGATCATGACATTTAATAACGATTATTTCTTTTTAGTCCTTGTAATGGTAAGATTTCCGATTGTGTTCATTACACTGACTTAAAGCTAATTTACATTGCTTTTAACCATATTACGAGATTTTTTTTGTCTGTGTGTTGCTATTTCGCACCGTTCTTTTGTGTGTTACATTTTTTCGCGTTTTACCTGTTTTTGTGCTTTTATTTACATCGGTTTTGTCATTTAAATTGTTTTTAAACTGATTTTTCTTGCTCATTGCATCTTGTGTCATCCATGTTATTTGTGTCTTTTTGCATCTTTCCCATTGTTTCTGTGTCACTGTCTTGATCCTTCAGTAATTATTTAAAACTACAAATACCCACACGGCCTTTTCCACTTTCACCCAGGACCAAAAAACAGCTTTAAACCGGAACAAAATGGCATTCACATTTATGGTGACAATTATCCATACCCTCGAGTATGAATATTTTTATTCTGAGACCATTTTGCCCACACTTCTTGACTTTCTCTCTGTCTCTGCTCGTCGCTTCCTGAATGTAACATATTGAATGTTCTGGTCGTGTCCGTTTCTCCGTGTCTCCACCAGGTGACATCCTTTGACATCAGGTTTTGCAGCTTTTTCAGGACAGATAACGGTGCCCACTGTGGAAAAGTGACACTATGCTGTAGCCGGGACCACCGTGAGGCGTTCAGGGGCCTGTCAGAAATCACACTGCTCTACCCTGGCCTCCAAATAACTGTTTTGTCTCTTGTGAGAATTTCAACGAACTGCTTTCCTTTTCTTTTCTCTGCCTCGTCACACTTCAACGAACACAACTGTGCCTTTTTTTAGCTCTTGACTAAAACGCACATCGCGTTTTGTTTTCTTCCCCGTCTTACCTTTTCTTTCTTCGCTCTTTGCTTTTCCATCTCCGCTAAATCCAAACTTTCATCCCACGCGAACAGTGAGTCAGGACGGGGAAACGCTCCGCCACCATCCGAAACAAAAACCAGCTCCAAGTATCCGATTACTTTAACCACGCGTACACTTCGAGGGAGCAGATTCCGCTATGGAACTGTTCTCCAAAGTTTTCCTGGTGCAAAGTTAATCCTCAGTAAGTGCGCCATGTTCCCACAGCCGAGCTTCTCCCATAGCGGAATTTTTGTCCGGTGAGAGGCGGGTCCGGTCGGTTCCATGGCTGCAAGGGTTCAATTACTTCTCATGACATCAGAGAGGAGTTGAGTTACCTGACAGATATTCATTACAGCGCGGCGGAGGCGAAGTCATCAAAGTTTATCCTCATAAGTGCACTTTTATTCAGGTGAACAAAGGAAGCACAAGCAACGGGTTTGACTGAGCAGCATCACCAGGGAAGTCAGTAGAAATGAACGAAGTCACCCAAAAAAGCGAACAGAATAACCCAGAAAATGAAGAAAAATGACCAAAAAAAAAACAAACATGTCAAAAGTTATCAAGAAAAATGAACAAAATCAGCCAGAAAATGGGGAGGAAATGAACAGAATCATCAAGAAAATGGAGAAAAATGAACAAAATAATCAAGGATGTTTGTACAAGTGAAAAGTTATCAAGAAAAATAATATTGTAATAAAATCAGCCAGAAAATTAACAGAATAGCCAAGAATGTTAGTAAAACTGAATGAAATTGTCAAGTACTGTAATTGGGTAAAAATGAACAAAACAATCAAGAAGGTTAGTAAAAGTGAAAAAGTATCAAGAAAATGTGTAAAAAGGAAAAAAAAAACAAAAAAAGTGGTTAAAATGAACAAATTAATCAAGGATGTTTGTACAAATGAAAAGTTATCAAGAAAAATGAATTAAATTATCAAGAAAATTGGAAAAAAAATGAACAGAATAATCCAGAAAAATGAACAAAATAATCAAGGATGTTTGTACAAGTGAAAAGTTATCAAGAAAAATGAATAAAATCATCAAGAACATGGGAAAAAATGAACAGAATAATCCATAAAATGAAGAAAAATGAACAAAATCATCAGGGATGTTTGTACAAATGAAAAGTTATCAAGAAAAATGAATAAAATCATCAAGAACATGGGGAAAAAATGAACAGAATAATCCAGAAAATTAAGAAAAATGAACAAAATAATAAAGGATGTTTGTACAAATGAAAAGTTAACAAAAAATGAATAAACTCATCAAGAAAATTGGAAAAAAATCAACAGAATAATCCAGAAAATGAAGGAAAATGACCAAAATAATCAAGGATGTTTGTACACTTGAAAAGTTATCTTGTCTCCCTTGTCACCATTTGCCTGAAATAAATAAATTAATAAAATAAAATAAATAAATAAAATGTTGTTTCTTTGGGCCATTTTGTTGTTCATATTGTGCTTATTTCGTTCATTTTTGGTGATGTAGTCAATCATTCTTGTTCATTTCTTTGCTTTGTTCTTTTTGTTCATTTGTTTGAACATTTTGTCCATTTTTGCTCATTTTGCTGCTTTGTTGGTTTCCACCGTACTCACACAGAATCAGTTTATAATCAAATACATTTGGAGGCACTTGAGTACTACTCACCTCTGATTGCAACATAAAAATAAACACGAGTAAGAGTAAAAACATTTGTCATAATAAACTAGTCCAGTAGTGAGTAAGTTCATAATTTACCTCATACTGTGGCTTTGAAGAGGCACATTTTTGTCAATATTGATAAAGTGACAGATTCAGAACCAGGAACATGCAAAAACACACTGTTTACTGTCAAATGTGAACATTTGCTTATTGTTGGATTTATTGCTTATTTTGTTCTTTTTTTTTTGCTGATTCGTTTGAGCATTGTGATAATTTTAGATCATTTTGTTTTGCAAGGGTTGCTTTTGATTCAATTGCATTGGTTGTTTTGATCATTTTTGGTTCATCTCTTCTATCATTGTAGAATATGGGCGTTGATGTTAGTGCAGTGACATATATCCTGTGTACACAGTTCAGTGAGGGGCTGCTGAGGGGACTGGCAGCTGAACCCTGACTGACGGGGGTTACACTACTACGGCTTAGAACATCCCCTCACACGGAACTCACAACACATTCAGTCATTTTATCCATACACTTATCAAACAGACACACAAATACACCACATATCACAAACCTTGTGAGTTAAGGCCTGTGATATAGTTGCAGAAATATGAAACTGTGCTGATACAAACAAGCATGAAGTGTTTCAAACACACCTAGTCTCCCCTGCTGTTAAAGATTACATTAAATAAGTCACATTTTATTTCTTGCATCATAAAATGACAATTTCACACATTTCCTTAATATCTACAGTATGTACAGATATTTACAACATTTTTCTCACATAACATTGTCATTCATTCGCTACTAGCTACATGAATTGGTTCTATTTACACAGTTCATTTCGCATCTGCAGAAACATCAATAATACACAGACCTTTCACATCCTCCATTTTATCCTGGACAAACAATAATAACACTGACAAAAGCTCTGCTGCCTGTAAATATTATAGTCTGTGCAGTTCTTATAATGAGATGTGCAGTCTGTTGTAGACATGATTAAATTATTGAGACATCTGTCTCAATGCTGTATGCTGCTATTACAAAGTAATTTCCCCAGTGTGGGATAAATAAAGTTTATCTTATCTTATCCTATTTTATCTTATTAACAGTAGAAATATTTATGGAGGCACAAAGTGTCCATTATTAAATATATGGAGTTTGTTGCTGTTACTTTTCTTTAATCCCGGCATTCATTTTAAAAATGCCTCCTTTAAAAACACTGTTTCGTGAGACAATATGTACAGTATGACATGACAGGATGTTTTGTCTTGATTAACAATTAAAGTGCAGTTTTACACACAATAATATCCCGGAGTTAAACAAAAGACCTGAACCAAAGACTGTATTTCATGATATTAAACAATGTTTATCATTTGACTTTATGAGCCCGTACTGTTGAGTGTTGTATTCATTTATTTAATATTATACACTTCATCCTCAGATAAGTGTTTCTCTCCCTACAGTTAAGTGATGTGTGCCTTTCAGGTGTGTGATGCTCTCGTTTCGTTTGGGCAGGAGCATCCTGAGACACAGTCTGTGGAGTCTTACAGCTCTGTCTCTCCTTTTAGCTCTCCTCAGGTTGGGCGTCCTCACCTTCAGCCTCACCACCTGTAGATGGCGCTGCTCCTCCACATCGGCACCGTTCCTCTGTTCCACCTGAGGAAGCTCAGCTCTCACTAGAGCTGCTGTACAGCTGTGAAACCAAGCAGAGAGAGAAAGAGAGACATCATTTGATGTTTGAGTAACGCCGGCTGATGTGATAATGTCAGTGTGGTGTTTTACTGACGTTTTGCCCGCCGTGCAGTCCTGTGGCAGGAAACAGGACCGGGACACGTGTCCCAACAAAACAGTCTGCACTTTGGTCAGTTGTGTCTGTTTAGCCAAAGTCTGGAATAATCTGGAAGGACAGACAAAACACATCAGCAACAACAAAAGGGACAAAAGCACATGACCATGGCAATCACTCAACAAACGGAAAACTGAACGGAAAACTGTGTGTTTTCAGTCTCTGAACACACACATCAGAGAGTTTATCATATGTCAAGGTATGTAAAAAATGATTTCTGTGCAAATTCAGAGATCCACCACACCTTATATAACTGTGTGCACACTGCTTGTGGCCTAGTTTCCTGTTATGAAACATCACACCATGTCTGCCCTGTGTCACTTACACAAAAATAAAGGTGAGTGCACGATTATCCTAGTTTCTGTGTAGACTTTGCAAACAGCTCTTTGGATGTTTAGTCTGGGCTTAAGTAAATTTGCGCTGACATGATGTGACGCGTCCTAATGTGATCAAAACCTAGATCTCAGTTCTTTTAACAATTGAAATAGTCTGTTCTAGTGAAAACACAATACCTGTTTATTGACATAGTTAATATACCTGGTGGTGCAGTTGCAGTGGTACATAGTCTTGGGCTCAGGATTGCGGATGCCATATTTCTTCTGCAGAGGACGGATTTTGTAACTGCATTCATCAAGATCCTTATAAACACTGCATGACTTCTGTTTCTCTGTAGAAGGGAAGCAGGAGAAGAAACCGTCAGGGCCAGAACTACAGGTAGAAAACACTATATCCTGGAAAGATATCTATAGATTACCTGTGAGAGCAGCATCCTGTTCAGACAGAGACTGGTTATGACTTTTGGGAGGTACGCTGCGGTCTGGATCATTAGCTGTGGATCCTGTAGGTCTCTCTGAAGTGTTTGTTTCGGTGCTGACATGGGCGCTGGGTGTGACGAAGGCAGAGGGTGAAATGGTTAACGGTGTGGGCACAGTAGAAGCTGCAGCCTTGGTAGAGAACAGGTGGGATGTGCTGTTGTCCTGATTTGGAGTGGACACGGTGGTATTGATGGTGGTGCTGTTAGCGGATTCCGTTGGACTGGTGGACTCGTATAGTGTAGGAGGATGGACGTCCGCATACAGAGCCAGTTTGGTCTCTTTACACCTGTGGGATTAAATACTGAAATGTAACCTCTTAATTTCAATTTCACATACTGATGACACCCAGAAACACTGGACTCTTGTGTCTACAATGATCCACAACTTTGGTCCAGAATAATATCTCAACAACACCTGAACAGCCTGTAATGAGGTATTTATGATCCTCAGAGAATGACATCACCATGACCTTTTTCTCTACTGCCAGCATTAGATTTCACTTTTTTCCCTTTTATTACTTCTGTCTTAACAACCTGTGGATAGAATGGAAATGTCAGAAATCTTTCCCCTTCTTATTAGCACCATCTTCTGGTCTGAATTTGAATCTGAATTTAATATATTTTGCCTTGGTAACAAAAAATTATGGAAAAGTCCTGGAAGGTTGTATTTTTATGTTTGTGCTTGCAAGTCTGTCACATGTTCACAATTGTCCTGAAAGATGACATGGTCTTTTTACATTTGGAGGGGTGAGAGTGTGTGCAAATATGCAAACATATGTAATGTATATGTGTGTGTTTTAATATGTGAAGCACTTTGTACTGCTTTCATACATTAAAAGTGTTCTATAAATGAAATTTGATTTGATTTGATTAGAACTGCACCTAAAACATCATTACCTGCCAATGAAATCCACCATGTATGTACGGCATACTGCTGGTGAATTCTGGGGACTGTCACATGTTATATTTGTGAGCTATGAATTCTAACCTAGATTAGATTCAGTGTTGGGTGAATGCCTAAAGTCGGGAACAGATATCTCAAAGTCTTTAATATCACCTGATGTGGTGGATAAATATTAATTTATTTACTTATTCATTCTAGGTCTACAAAAACACCTGTATCTGTTCATTTGAAATAAATTCTACACATGAATGACAGGATAACTTCAGAGTATTATCTTACATTCCAAACCAGTTTCTCTGTGTGCACTGGAGTTGGTGGGAGAATTCGAAGCAGTGCATCTTCAGCAGGTTGAAGAAGGTGTATCCGACTACATCAGATATGCTGTCCCTCGCCTCCATCAAACAACTGCGGAACCTAAAAAAATGTCAAGTTTCATTGTTAGAAAATACACTTGATAAAGGTCTGGATATTTGTCACGTGCTGTGGGTGGAAATGGAAGTCCTTACTTATTGTCACAGTCACAGTGGGATATGGTGAAGATGTTACTGTTGAAGACACCAAACTCCTTGTGAAACGACAGGATGGTGTGTTTGCACTGGTCGTGTTCACGACAACAGCTGTCTGTTTCAGAAAAAACTCCTGAAAAGAACAGAGGAGAAGAGAAACCCATGACTGTTCCAGTCACAAACTGACCAGAAATTCTCATGGACTGCTCATGTCTCATTTACTGTCAGAATTTCACAATATATTTGCACAGTTTCAGAATGGGGACAACTGAATCAACAGGTGGCAGTATAAATAAAATACTTGGCCTACCTTGAAAATACATCAATAAAATACTGTTTAATGTCTGGAAAAAGAGAAAGTCTGAGCAAATTTGAAAGTGACCTGAGTCACCTGATGTGTTCCAATTATCTCTTTAGTTTACATCTTATTTTACACTGTTCAATCTCCTCAAACAGACCAAACTGTTTATTGATTTTTCTGCGAAGCCAAGGTCATTATTGCTATCTAACGTGTGGAACAGACCTACCTAAGTCTGTATATGATGGTGCCTTGTTTCCAGATCCGCACCACAGAGTTCCAGGGACAATGAAACCGCGCTTAACCCGACGGTGCGTCTTGACCTCTGACCTTACGTGGTCACTTTCATGAAAGCTGGAAGCTGAAGCAGCTGGAGTGACGATGCGCGCCATATGCGCACGCGTCAGTGGAGAATCCAGAGAGACGCACAGCTCCTCTGCCTTAAACAATGAGTCAAAATTCAAACGATCATCTAAATGATCCGAGAACTCATCTGAACGTTCTTCGCACAGAGAAAAATAGTTGTGAATGACAGCCTCGTCTTCGCTCCAGGAGCAGCCCAGCAGGGCGCGCTCTGCGGACCAGACGCTGTGGTAGAGCCGCAGTGATGGAGAGGCCCGTCCGGGGACGGAGCGGAGGAAGCTGGAGTGCACTTCATCTGACCCAGCTTTATTCCAGCTGCAGAGGATCGACGCTTCCGCGGCGGTGCACGTGAGCAGTGATGATGTTAAAATGAATGAAAGAAGAGTATCCACGTGCGTCATGGCGAGGTGCACGAGTTGCGTTAGAAAGAATGAAAGAGTCTGAGAGGATTTCCCACCTTATATCTAAAATAAATTACTGTCGGTGTCCCTGTCCTCTGAAAACTCAGTGACAGATGGACAGACACAGGATCGGTTTTAAATGAGAACTGGAGGCGCGCGGGGGCGGACCACAAATAAACTCATCATATGAGCTGTCAGTGAAGTGTAAAACGCCCCCCCCCCTTCCC
>JAQQAE010020423.1:0-10693 GCA_029823295.1 Pseudamia nigra | reverse complement strand
CCCCCCCCCCCCCCCCCCAGGGGTCCCAGTTTGATGAACCTTGCTATGTAATAACCTCCGTGTGGTTAAATCTGGATCAAACATCTGAAAGAACCCGTTGTGTTGACTTCATCTCATATTTTCGCAGCATCTCCACACCTGTGACTTTTCACAGGTAGAGATTCAGCGGATGTCAAAATTATTAGCCCCCCTATGACTGTTCACTTTTACTTTTTGAGACGTTGTCTCAGTTGCTGCTCAGAGCATTTTCATTTCATTTAGAAGCAGTCCATTATTGTTTTTATTTCTGAACAAAAGAGAATTATTTTCCATCCATCATCTTCTGTTTACCCTGATCTGGGTCTCGGCTGCAGCAGCTTAAGGCCCATTTATACTTTACGCTAAGTCCACATACTCACACAGAGGGGGCTGTTCTGACCAGGCTCAGCGTGCATTACGTTACAAGTTTGATACGTTTTTGAGGGGTTTATGGATCCGTCCTCAACGAAGAAAATGGTTCAGTGCCACCGGAAATTGTAGGGGCGCTCTAGCACAGTACAGCTCATGTGGCGGAAGAATAGAAGAACAGAATGCAATATAAACACCAAAAGATTAACAGAAATGGCTAAACGTTTTGAGGACAGTCTGTGCCATAGACTGTATACATTAGCATCATCTTGGATGACATCTTGGAGCCAAAAACAGGATGCAACCATATTTGTACGAACGGCGGCAGTCGACGGATGGTATAGTATCTAGGATGGTTGTGCTTTGTGAGACCATTATTTGTTTCTGCAAGAGGACAATGAACCCAAACACAGTATTTGTCCAAGAAGGAGAGTGATGGAGTACTGCATCAGGCCTGGCCTCCACAGTTTAAATCCAACTGAGATGGACTGGGACGTGCTCTCGGGATGGGGTTGGAGGTAAAACGGCCAACAAGTATTCAACACCTCCATACCATACCATACCATCTTTATTTATAAAGCACTTCAAAAACAACAACATGGCTGACCAACGTGCTGTACACTCAAGTAGACATAAAAAGACAACACACAGATCAGATATAAAACCAAGACAATAAAAGGATTAAAAACAGAAACAATAAAAAATTGAAATCAAACAGCTAAACTAAGAAACAGTTGGACAACAGACTAAAAAAAAAAAGCATTGTTAGTGTCTCACTGCGGGTCAAAGGCCTGTGAATAGAAATGTGTTTTTAAACCAGACTTAAAAACAGCAACTGAAGGAGTTTGTCTGATGAGCAGAGGGAGCTCGTTCCAGAGTTTAGGATCCAGAACAGACATGCTTGATCCCATCTAAGTTTCTTCTGTGGCTTTAGAACGACTAGAAGCAACTGGTCAGAAAACCTGAGGCAGCAAGAGGGTGTGTAAATAAAAAGGGGCGTGGCCATCCAAAGACTTCAAAACAAATAAAAGAATTTTAAAACTGATTCAGAACTGAACGCGAAGCCAATGAAGGGAGGCTAAAACTGGGGTGATGTGCTCTTGCTTCTTTGTGCCTTTTAAAAATCTGGCAGCAGTGTTCTGGACCAGCTGAAGCCTAGAAATTGAAGCCTGACTAATTCCAGCTAAAAGCCAGTTCTAAATTATGTTTTGATAAAAAAAAAGGCTTCAGTTTTGATAGTCGTCTCAAATGGCAAAAGCAGGATCACACTATTCCATTGACTTGCTTATCAAGTTTCAGGGCTGCATCCATTTTAACCCCTAAATTAGTGACAACAGGCTTCTCATAAGGGGCCAGAGAGGAAAGGTCAACAGAGGGAGAACACCTCTGGAAACCTTTCCAGATAATGACCTTATGACACTGATTGAGACAATATTGAATGTGTGAAAGATTCATGGCTTAGTTTGAAGGTGTGGAGGAGAGCCTCAGCTTCTTTAGTGGAGCTTTATGGCATACAGGATGTTTGGAATAAAATAGGAAACTCCGGACAGAAGAACATTAATTTTGTGTTTGAAAAAGTTTTTTTGATCAAATGCTTTGGCACACAGTGGGGAGTATTATTCAAGGGGCAATGACTGGGGCTGTTCATTGAGGCCAAGGCAGAAGTAACTTTAAGTTGTAATTCCATCGTTTGGCCACTGGGGAACCGATCTTCTGACTCCATGAAGCTTTTTCCCACAGATATATGTGATTCTATCTGAAAATACAAAGCCAATAATTTTTCTTTTCATGAGTCATCATGGTCTCAAACGTTTTATTTGGATCCTCTAATAAGTAACATGATGATCTTTCTTTAACTTTTTGCTCTGTTATTAAGATATAAATATAAATAAATATATATAAATACAAATAATCCAACAAATCACTGCCGTGCTGGGGTTTGATCGACATGTCGCTATAGTAACAGCTCACGAGTGAAGTCGGACCGATTCAGATATGTGTTTACACTAACAACATGTCATATGACTTTGACACTGTGTGGTGAAGTTTTACCACATCAGTAAGCTAGTGGCTAATATTAGCTTCCCATGAGTCCCCTGGCATGAACGCTTCATAAGCCCCGCTGCCGTTTGTCCAAATATGGTCACATCCTGTCTTTGGCTCCAATATATCGTCCAGGAAGTGACAACATGGTTGACCTCAAAACGTGGTCCCCTCCCTGCCCTCCTGCTGCTCTCTGCTGGCCATCGCTGCCCCCCTTGGGGATGTGGGTGGTCGGTAGCCCCAGGGAGGGTGGGGGCTGTGCGGGGTGCTTGGGCGTGGTCACTGGCCCACTCCTGTGGTGGTTGCGGTTTGGGAGGGGGCTCAGGCCTCCCTGGTTCTGGGGGCCAGGGGGCCTGGTTGCGTCTTCTCACCTTCATTATAAGGCACATTGTGTGTTGCAAACACAGACATACAGTCTCACACATGCACGCACACACCATGATAATCTCTGTGTTGATGTATCTGTCTGTTTTCTGATGTTTTTGCATGTGCAGTTGCGTGTTGTTATGATTTTATTTCACAGATGCAGCAGCGGATGATTCACTCAACCTTCATGGATGAAGCAGAAGAACTTGTTTTCACTTTTACCTCCCACTTTTCTTTCCATCTTTATCTGTCCATCTTTGTTTCTCTTTTTCTCTGTCTCCCTGTCAGTTTGGCTTCTGTAATTATTACTTCTAGCATTGGATTTCTGTGTTATATGTCAAAATAATTAAACAATAAATAATTGAATTACGATTACAAGTGGAGCTTGCAATGGGTGCAGAGCTGCTCTTGGCAAAGCACATGTGTTTGGCACAACAAGGCATTCAGATTATTGTTCTGCTTGGCTAGTTGCCAAACACGACAGGGTAAAAAAAAAAAAAAAGCTAATGTTTCATTATTCTATAGGCAGAATGGACACAGAGATGGCTCAAGGTCAGTTTTTCAGCAAGGCGGACAGTGTAAATAAGCAACTCTTCTCAAAGTTTTGTCTTATGGACACCTAACTGATTCCTGATGTGTCCTTCAGATTCCTCAGGTGAGCTACGCATCGACGGCTCCAGAGCTCAGCGATAACAACCGCTATGACTTCTTCTCGCGGGTGGTTCCTCCGGACTCATACCAGGCTCAGGCCATGTTGGACATCGTCAAAGCTCTGGGCTGGAACTATGTGTCCACGCTGGCGTCCGAGGGGAACTACGGCGAGAGCGGTGTGGATGCCTTCATGCAGATCTCCAGAGAGGCCGGTACATCCTTGTCTGCAGGCTTGGATAGTTTTCGCTGATCTGTTTCCTCAAAAAACCATTTCTTTCATATGTTTCTTGCCTTTTTCATCCCTTACTTTCCTTCCTCCTTCCTTTCCTTCCTCTTTTATCCTCTTTCCTTCCATTTTTTCCCTTTTTCTACTCTTCCACTCTTTTCCTTCCACCCTTCTTTCCTCGTCTACTTCTTTCTACTGAAGTCCAGTCTGTCATATTTAATAGAAACCAAGTCTTTTCTCTCTGCTTTTCACGTCAGAAGGATCAAAAACAGATTCATTTGCCGCTGAAACGTCCCACCTTCACGTGTTTCCGGTGTTTCACTTGTCGTTGTATGCTGTGAAACTAAAAGCCATGAAAATAATGATTTGTCTTGGTCAGGAGGTGTTTGCATCGCTCAGTCGGTGAAGATTCCTCGTGAACCGACAGACGGAGAGTTCGATAAAATCATCAAACGTTTGATGGAGACGAGCAACGCCAGAGGAGTCATCATCTTCGCCAACGAGGACGACATCAGGTAAATGGACAACGGTCTTAAGGCCCATTTATTCTCTACGCAAGTACGTTGTGTATCAAACGTTGTCAAATCTGTACTTTACGTTTGTGTGGATGTACACAATCCATCCACTAGAGGACAGTGTGGAGTTCAGACTGACATTACATTTATATCTGAAAATACCAAGCGAAAATTTTTTTGTCATGAGTCATTATGTGTAAAAATTTTATTTGTTCCCTCTAGTAAATGATCTGGTCCGTCTTTAACTTTTTGTTTGTAATATGATTTTGTTTAACACTGCCTAGTGAAGTTTTAGCATCCGTAGGCTAGCAATTAATTAGCTTGCCCTACGGTGCTGGCACCGCCGCCATTCATACAAATATGGTTGCATCCTGTTTTTGGCTCCAAGATGTCGTCCAAGATGACACTAATATATACAGTCTATGGCACAGACAGTCCTCACAAAGTTGGGCCATTTCTGTTAATCATTCAGTGTTTATGTTTCGTTCTGTTCTTCTTCTATTTTTCTGCCACATGAGCTGTACTGTGCTAGAGCGCCCCCACAATTTCCGGTGGCACTGCACCATTTTCTACATTGAGGACAGATCCATAAGCCCCTCGAAAACATACCAACTCGTAACGTAATGTACGCCGAGCCCGGTCGGAACAGCCCCCTCTGTATGAGTATGTGGACTTAACGTAGAGATTAAATGGACCTTTAGACAGATATTTAACGTGTAGTGCGGCGAAAACCTGATGTCACTGTGTAATTTAATCAGTCATGAACAACCAACACAAATGACAAACAATTTAAAAACAATTATGACAATTATTAAAAACCATCCAAAAATAACACTTTGAAATCTGCAAAGGTAATGAAGGTCTCTGAGTGTCTGAGTGATTTTTCTGCATTCTAAATTAGTTTATGTTTAAAAAATGGTTGCTGGAAAGGTTGGAACTGGAGGCATAAAAGACATAGTTATTATAGCATTCATTAGGTATGATAATGTTATTCATATAAACTCTTGGAAAAACTTGGAAAGTTTGGTTCATTTTGGTCCATTATTCCTCTAAAGTGATCATCCCTATTGTTATTGTGTTCTATACTGTTTGAAAGCATGACAAATCACCTTTACAACTATGTAAGACTTATAAGGATCATGCATTTGTGGAATGAGCAACACAGCTAAACGTGTGGGGAGCCGGATTCCAGAACCAGGACGTGTGTTGGTGAGTTTTGTAGTCACACACCTTCACCCTCCGATTCAGGATAAAGAATCACCCAGCACATCACCCAGGGCGGTCATAGAACATAACTCACGTCCTGAACACACGTAGGGTTCGATGAGGTTTAGTTACGGGAGTTTATCTGGGTAGGTTAGCGAACAGACTCGGGCCTAGGTGTCCCAAAATTGAATCATGACACATGTAAGCTAACCGGTAGGTGAACCGTAACACTGCAATTTACCATGCCCAGAAACTGCCCCCCCAACAGGTAAGAGAATAACAAATCTCAACACCTGTCCTCATTCTGAACAGCAGTGGTCACTATGTTGCTTCTTAGCCAGAATGGTGGTCCCTGGATCAAAATTGGTTGAAAACCCCTGCTAGCAGGTACAGCTCACCCAAGCAGAATCTCCTTCTGATATCTCACTGCATTGAGATTGCCTTCAGTGGTAGCGTTCAGGTCCGGTGGCAGCAGCCTGGGTTTGAATCCAGCCCGTGGCCCTTTGCTTCATGTCACTCCCCACACATCTTTCCTTTTTTCCTGTCTCTTTCTACCGTAAATCAAATAAATCCCCAGAAATAAATCTTTAAAAAATTATGACAAGGTCTGTTTTACCTGTGAGAGGTACCTCCAACTCCCCCCACCAACAGACAAACACCATCACACTGCCCCCACTTGAAAGATGTAATGTGCTCTGTGCAGCAGTCAAGTGCTAGTGCTACGGTGGAGTTTCCATAGGTGTGGTTTTCAGAGTAATTGAGACGCCGACCAAACGGGTGGAGCTGAGAGAACTGAACCATATTGACCTAGGGGCTGAGCATCAAACTTTTAAAGAGCACGCTAGCACTTTTGTATACTTTCACCTTAAAAAACTCTGAACTACAACCAAATGACCTAGGAGCGGGTTGGACGATTCATCAGAAGAAAGTATACGGACCATCAGACAGACGGACTTTGTGGGTGTGATTTGCTGGACCCAGAAGCAGACGTGTTTGGTTGAGTTTGGCAAGCACACACCTTCATCCTCTGACAGGATTGGGTCAAACACATCACCCAGGGCTAGTGTAGAACATAACTCAAGTTCTGTACAAACATGCAGGGTCCAGTGAAAGTTAGTTACGGGGGGCTGTCTCGGGAACTTAGAGAACTGACTCCTAGCTAAGCAAGCCGGACCTCCCCGTAACAGCTAGACATGCACCCGTGACTGGAACACACCTGGCAGCACTTGAACCTCAAAACAAGAGTGAATACCAACAGGAGAATATTGCAGGTGATTGGGTGCTACCCACGTTTATCTGTGTCGCACAGGTTGTACCTCACGATAAAGGTGACAAATCAGGTTTTTCTTTTTGTAATTGTTGTCAGGTCTTGTTTGATTTTTACATAGGTGACAGTGTCGTGTAGAGTGATGACTTTTTGGAGATAATCAGTGGTGTTGAGAACTACTGTATCTTTATGCCTTTATCTGCTGGTAGGATGGTGATGTCCTGGTCTGTTTGCAATGACAGAAACAATGTTTTTTTTTTTGTTTCTGTTGTGAACAGCAGTGGTCCGAGGATAGATCCCTGTGGCACACCCCCTTCAAAATTAAGATGATTTGTATGTGGCACAATGTTTGGTCAGGATTCCATTTTCCTCATTCTTCGGGCTGTTTAATCACATGACTCTGCTGCGATTGCATGACTCTGCTCTGACCCCTCCCTCTTTCAATAGGCAGGTCCTGGAGGCGGCAAAGCGCGCTAACCTGACAGGTCATTTCCTCTTCGTGGGGTCGGACAGCTGGGGTGCCAAACATTCGCCGGTCACCGAGCTGGAGGACGTCGCAGAGGGAGCCGTCACGATCCTGCCCAAACGAGCCTCAATAGACGGTACAGTGCTGGAAATAGTACAAACTAACCTCATGGTGTGGAATCTAAGACAAATCATTGATGATCATGATGACCAGTTTAAAGGCTGAGTTTTAGTTCTGAGGGAAGAAACCAAATGATCATTTGAAATTTTTATTGATTCTTTAAAGATGCAACAGGGAAAAAACCTAAAACCGATGAAAACAATGTGAAAAACACAACATACATTAATTTACTCATTATAATGATAAGAATTCAGGTAAAATTGTTTATTTTGTCTTAAAATAAAACAAGAAAAATCATGAAACATGTTTTTTATCTTGTTGCATGACATAATTTTCATCGTTTTTGTCTTTTATGCAGTTTATAATCTTTTTCATCTTTTTAAGCTATTTTAATGGTTGTCTCCATTTCATCTGTGTCTTTCCATTGTTTTCGTCTTTGAACATCATCATTATTGTCTTTTTACATATTTATGTCATTTTTATCTTACTGGGTCTTTTACAGCCTTTAAATGGTGTTTCTCAGCCTTTTTCACTTTTAGAAATAAATTAATAAGACTTTTTGGTGTTAATTACTGATATTGACTTTTTTAAAATTGTGAGAATACTTCTAGCCATATCACCCAGCTAACTGCGAGTCAATAGTTTGGACCCAGCTTCCTTCATTCAGTGTCTTCTATTTATTTGTACTATTTTCCACATTGTCCATTAATACTGAATCATCCAAACTGTGAAGGAACATGTGGAATTATGTAATAAATAAAATCATGTTCAACAACCCAGAACATGTTTTAGATTGTCCAAAGTAGACACATTTATTTTTTTGACAGCTTTGGACACTCGTGGCATTCTTTCAACAGATTGTTTCATATTTTTGATCATCAGCAGGTAATTGGTGTCATTTCTGGACCATTAGTTGTTGTCTACAGAGCCCTATTATTAGTACTACTACAACAATTGTGCAAATCCAAGATCCAAAATCTCAGCAACTTTGAGCTTGTCCCCAATTGGACTCGACAAAACCATCAAACACTACGATGAAAGTGTCTCTTTGTCAGGATGCTATTTATTGTCATTTGTTTCCAACCGCAAGCAGTACAGAAAAAAATTTGAAATTTAATTTCTCCCACTAGAGGAGGATTGGCTGCAGCAACCAGGGTCACATCACCTACAGTGTGTTAGATAACAGTGTGTTAGAAAAGTAAAAAAAAAAAAACAAATTTCCAGAACTGAACTCTTGGGGGACCACTATTTTGGGAACATAGAAAAAAACCTCTGCACACAATTAGCATACAGTTACATCACATCATTCATTTACAAGACATTTTACAGAGGGCGTTGGTAATGTGTGAGTATAGTCGTCATGCATGTCCTTGGATGCGTATGTGTGCTGTAAAGCCCTTTGAGGTCCTTGAGATCTGCCCCCAGCCAGCGTGTCCCAGTGATAACACAGTACATCAGCAGGTTGCCATGGTAGCACATGTCAGAGCAGTTCATCTCATACCATCTCCGGGTGGTTGTGAGAAGGGGTGGGGGGTAGTGAGCGCTACACACATTGCTGTCTGGGGGATTTGCAGCTGTGTGACCTGAGCCTCGCTAGCAGCTTAGGGAAGCCAAAATACAAAGATAATATGCATTCCTTTTCTTCAAGGCAGATAAGGCAGACAACTTGGATTGGATTTTCTCATCCAATCCAAGTTGTGCGTTTCTGACCCTCATGTGCTGTCCAGCGCCTTGTAGAGCCATCAGCAACTCCGTGTTGTTAACCATCCTTCGATTCATTTCAGAAATCGTCCCATGCTGAGCTGCAATGGCTCTGACAACTTGCTCAATTAGCAGAGTCAGCGTCTGGGGGCTTTGAACGGCTGCCTCCGTCTTCTTAATAGAACGATACACCAGGAAAACACATAAACCAATTAGCAGAAATCCTGTTATCATGGTTCCGAGTCGGCATAAGTCTTCTAGGTCTTCCATTAACAGCAGTGGGAGGCAGATTGCTTTCCAATTCTCCCAAGAATCTCTAATGTACCCCGCAGCGAACATCCCATCCGGGCATGCGGGTTCACCCAAACCCGTTTTCTAGTCAAAAAAAGGGTGTCAATTGCGTTGAAGGTCTAGTTGATCAATTCCATGGTGATTTAGGTTTAGCGAGCAATGCTGAGAGGGCTCTGTCAAAAGCAGGCACACAAGAGAGGACACTAGCAAACAGGGAAGCTTGGGGAGGAGAGATGCATTCGCCCTCTTCAAGAGACAGAACAGAAAAAAATAGTCCTCTCATTTATTAGAATTACTAGATTCAGAAACTGATGATTTACAGCATCTCAGAGAGCGATTGACGGTTTTGACGACTGTGCTTGGAGACATGTTCAAGTTTTAGATTTTTTTGAGTGACTGACCTTCATTTCTTAAAGTAAAGATGGACTGTGTTTCCAATTTGCTTTGTTTCTTGCCATAATATATTTCCATCCAAGTGTAAATGTGACTTGTGTTTTCGTAGGATTCGATCAGTACTTTGTGACTCGTTCTCTGGAGAACAACCGGAGAAACATCTGGTTCGCTGAGTTCTGGGAGGACGACTTCAGATGCAAACTGACACGACCTGGAATCAAACTCGACCCCGACAAGAAGAAGTGCACAGGTGTGTCCATGTCTGAAGGGGCGGGGTCTTTTCTACGGGTGGGAGGAGTTAAACGGTGTTTGACACAGGCGTGCTGTCTCCACAGGCGAGGAGCGCATCAGTCGGGACTCTCTGTACGAGCAGGAGGGGAAGGTTCAGTTCGTCATCGATGCGGTGTATGCGGTGGCTCATGCTCTGCACAACATGCACCAGGATCTGTGTCCGGGGAGCTCGGGGGTCTGCGGCAACATGGACCCCGTGGAGGGACGGTCTCTACTGGACTACATCAGAGCCGTCCAATTCAACGGTGAGACACAGGTTCCAGAAAAATACAATGTCCGTCTTACACGGAGGGTTACGCTTCAACAGGCTTAGACATGACGATTAAACAGGGTCACATGGGTCACTTGTTATTGTGTGACCCATTTATTAGTTTATATTTGTTCACTATTTTGTTCATTTTGACCCACTCTTACAGGGTCAGAGCATGGGTAGGATGGTTGGTGTTGGTACCAACCAAGGGGAAATGACCAAGCCTGTTCAATGAGACCAATGCAGAAGTAACTTTAAGTTGTAATTCGACTGCTGGGCCACTGGGGAACCGATCAGCCAGCTCCAAGAAGCTTTTTTTTCCCATAGATACATGTGATTCTATCTGAAAATACTAAGAGATTAAATTTTTTTCAGGAGTCATCATGGTCTGAAGCATTTTATTTGGATCCTGTAATAAGTAACGTGATGATCCATCTTTAACGTTTTACTCCATTATTAAGATATTACAGCAAATAATCCAACAAATCACTGCCGTGCTGGGGTTTGATTGACATGTTGC
>JAQQAE010020422.1:0-10694 GCA_029823295.1 Pseudamia nigra | reverse complement strand
AAAAAATTAAAAATGTGACATTTTTGGACAGTGCGGCTTATAATCAGGTGCGGTTTATAGTGCGGAAATTACGGTAACTCTTACCTCCACCAATGACAAATTTTTCCAGCAATGCATCTTTTCACAGCTATCATGTAGGGGGCACCTTCGTACATCTTGTCAAAAATGTGATGATCCAAGCTGAGAAAAACAAGGAGGGGAAGTGGGTTTAGTGTGGAGAACCGTCATACTGCGCCACATAAAACACAAACAGCAACTGACGGTGAAGAATAAGGACACATCGACAGTCAAAGAGGTGAGGGGGACACAGTTACATAGACACCTGAATAAGAGGCACAGACACCACATATACCGAGACGTGGACGTGGAGACAGGAGACTGTCCGAAAACCTGAAGATGTGGACAGGACGGAGAATGGAGATGCAACAGATGAGACAGGAAATAACAAGTTACAGCGTTGCTCCGGGTTACGAGACTAATCTGTTCCGGGATCAAGCTCAAGAAGTGAAAACTTGTGACCATAAATAAGATACATGTAAAATCTGTTCCAAGACCCAAGAAAACTCCTGTACAAGCTATAATTTTTTTCTTTTCTGATTTTTATTCACTGGTTTTGGCCTGTTTTATCACACTTTCATCATCATCATCACTTTCAGGAGACAATGATCTTTTGCTAAAATAGTGAATCCAAGGAGGTTTTGCCTCTGCCTACTCCTTAAAATGTTACCAAAATGGACGACACACGTCATTCACTTGGTCTAATACACGACCAGTGTGAACTTTCTCGAGGTGTTTTTTTTTCTATGAACAGTTCATAGTGACACAACATCTCCTTCATCTCTGCTGTTGTCGTCACCTGCTCCTCATCATCCTCCTCATCATCCTCCTCTCCACTGCTCCGCTCATCTCCTGTTTCACCTGCATCCACCTCATATGACGGGTTTTCTTCTCACCACTACATCCTACTTAGGCCCCAGAATGAAAAAAACACAAAACCAAGCACTATTTAAGGTGAAAAAAGGCAGAAATATGAAGCACAATACAGCGTGAGTTTCACGTCTACGTTTCCAGTCGGTCGGTGATTAACTCGCTCTGCTCTCGCTCTTGGGAACTATTTTACTCGCAACCCTAGTTTCTGCTCGTGAGCCGGTACAAAAATTTGCCGGATGTCTTCCTCGTAAGCCAATGTGCTCGTAACCCGGGGCAACACTCTAGTACGTCTCACAATATAATTTTTTTCTCTTTATTTAAATTACCAATATTCAAGAGAAATTGAAGGTAGAACAAAAGGACCAATAGTTTTCACTGCCACAAGTGCACATTTTAGCTGATGTCACAGAGTTCATACGAACCTCCAAACCCATGGAAGATGTTTTGTCATATCATGGAACTTGAAAACAATAAAAAACACAGTTAATCTCTGTAGTAAATCATCTTACAATATTTAGACAAATTTTTCTTCTCGACTTTTCCATCATGCAGATATGTGGAGTAATTCAGCATGTCTGACAGCTTTTCAGGTTCTACTATCTGAGTGTGTGCTGTGTGTGTGTGTGCGTTGGGGGGGGGGGGTTGTACAGTGAAATACACTCCAGATCATGAGTACCTCAGGGCTACAGCACTGTATTCTCCTCAGGCTGAGATGTTCTTACCAATGAGACTGGCAGCCTATTGGGGGCTCATGTATTCAGAGCCTGAGGGGTAACCTGACTGATCAATAGGCCACTCTCTCTCTCTCTCTCTCTCTCACACACACACACACACACACACACACATTGCACCAGAACATTATAGTATAGACAAACTAATTCCTGCATACTTACTGTATTCCTCCACTCTTCAGAGTTTATGGTGGGAAAACGGGCATGAGATATACAGATATTCTGGTCCCATTTAATGTATGTTTTCATTGACACATATGATGGTTGTCGATTTAAAAGATATTGCTTTTGCTGTGGCTAGCATTTTGTTGAAAAAAATACAACAATATCAATTTTATGCAGAACTGCTTGTTGGACCCCGGGTCCTAAGTTTGGTCCTTCTGCTACCTAATGGATACCATGACCTGGATGACTGAGAATCTTCACAGACAGGTCATTCTAATCAACATCCTTTGCAGCAGATGTTGTTCTGTCCTGGGACCTAATGAGAGAATGTGAAGGTAAAACATGTTCTGGGTTGCTTAACACTCATTCATTTACTATGTACCCCTTCTTGAATCGCCACCTTATCGAGGTGGAGGGGTTTGTGTGTCTGACTGATCCTAGGAGCTATGTTGTTGGGGGCAATCTGGCCCTGGTAGGGTCTCCCAAGGCAAACTGGTCCTAGGTGACAGGTCCTAGGTGATTTAGACCCTTATGACTAAGTCTTCCAGTGGGCCCCCCACCTGCAGGAAGGGTCATAAGGGTCCGGTGCTGTGTGATTTGGGTGGCAGGTGAAGGTGGGGTCTGGGTGGTCCAACGTCTGGATGCCAAAACTAGTTCCAGCTGGGAGGAGACCCTGGCGCAGACCCTGGACACGCTGGAGGGGCTATGTCACTCAGCTGATGTGTAAATGCCATGCCTGGGGACCCCCCCACCCCCAGAGGAGATAGACAGAAGATGATGGATGGATTTACTACGTAATTCCGTACACGGTCTTCTACAGTTTGGATGTTTCAGACAGCAACGTACAATGTTGAAAAAAAAAATAATAAAGAAAAAAAAACACAAGAAGATGTGTCCAAACTTTTGACTGGTGGGGTACACCACAACACCAAAATGACCACTATGTTGATAAATTTAATCTTGTCAAAGACCTTGAAAAAAATCCACCAAATGGACAATCCCGACAAAATAATCAAGAGTAATTAAAATATAAAGAATACAAACTTGACAAAAATGAACACAAACTGCACAAAATAATGAACAAACATGAATAAAATGTCCAAGAAAAATGAAGAAAACAAACAAAATGATCATGAAATAAGGGACAGGCAGGTCTAATAGAACTACAACTGGGCATACGAAATGTTGCACAGGGATAAAGTTATCGCACATTTACGTTGTCGATGGTACGATGCACGAAGGACAAAATCATCACACGGTAGCCATGGTCCATGTGGACACGTGTGAACCGATGTGTGTGTGATCGGACTGAGAGGACGCAGCTTTGTCTTTATACAGGCGACATCTGCTCTGGTCCCGTCTGTAATGTATGAGTGGGAGGTAATTGCAAATCTCAGCAGCGTCACACTGACATTAACACATGATGGGGATTAAGTGAAGTCCAACACCAGAGGACACATGGCACTTTCCGTAATACCATAATTATCCTACTTCGCCAGAGGTACAATGGTTCAATTTTTATTTCATGGTTCAGTGCGTGTTCTTATGCATCTTGTTGTTTATATGTTGGTGCCAGATAAATTCACCCACTGGAATTGCTACTTTCATGGACCACTTGCATGAAAAGTGTCCCTATCACACAGGACGTCAACAGCTTTGTCAAGATTATTTTTACGGCTTCTCTGCCATGTGAATGTGAATGCAGAATGCATATAATTACAGTTGTATGAAAAAGTTTAGGCCCCCTTGACAATTTCTTTTATTTTCATTTATAAATCAGTAGGTGTTTCATCTTTATCAAATAACTGATGGACACAGTTATATTTCAGCAGTGAAACGAGGTTTATTGGATGAACAGAAAATTTGCAACATGCATCAAACCAATATTAGGCAAGTGCATAAATTTGGGCACTCTTGTCATTTTGTTGATTTGAAAACCTGTAACTATTTAGAACTGATTAGTTGGAACAAAATTGGTTTGGTGAACTTGTTAAGCCTTGAACTTCATAGACTTCGTGAGAAAAAGGTTTTTAAAGTATCCAACTTCAAGTTGTTCTTCTCTTTTACTCTGCTCTGAAGAGTGTCAACATGGAGGCATCAAAACAACTCTCACATGACCTGAAAACAAAGATTGTTCGACATTATGGTTTAGGAGAAGGCGACAAAAAACTATGACAGAGATTTGAGGCGTCAGTGTCCACTGTGAGGAACATAGTGAGGAAATGAAGAACCACAGTCACAGTTCAGATTAAGACCAGAAGTGTCAGACCCAGAAAAATATCAGAGGTGAAGGATGGTGAGAACAGTCAAAGACAACCCACAGACCACCTCCCAACACCTACAACATCATTTCACTGCAGACGGTGTCACTGTGCATCTTATCATATTGGAGTGATTTTTCTGTAGGGGTGCCCAAATTTATGCACTTATCTAATTTTGTTTTGATTCATGTTGCACATTTTCTGTTGATCCAACAAACCTCATTTCACTGCTGAGATATTACTGTGTCCATCAATTATTTGATGCATCAAAATCAAACACTTACTGTTTTATAAATGAAAATAATAGAAATTGTCAGGGGTGCACAAACTTTTCATACGACAGTAACCTAATACCAGTCATGTCATTGAACACAGTCCACTGAACACCTACGACATACAGTTCAAACACTGATCATGTCGTATGAAGTGTGATGATGCCAGCAGTAAGACAGTTCTTTTTCTATTCTTTTAATCCATTGAATGTGCTTCATTAGAGTCTGTGACACAAACACAATATGTTCTGCATCTGTGGCAAAATACTGATTCCTGTCACTGATACGGTGAGGGTTTGTGCTGTTGTGACATGCATAAGGAGCGGAGCACAGAGACCTGATGAATGCCTCCTGTGACTGATGTGGTCCTTGGTCCTGGTTGCATGCTCGGTCCCCTGGGGCACAATGACCTTCTTGGTCAAAGCCACCTGAAACTATGTCTGGTGGAAATTGTAGATCTGATGGTTTTTTTCCTCAACCTGTGCTGCTCCGAGGTGGAAGTGAGGAGCCTGAAGTAGTCCTCCACGAGCCTCCTCTTTGGGGTCAGAACTGTAGATTGCAGATGGCTGGAGTGTGCGTCAGGCTTCGTCAGTGGGAGCCCATGACTGGCAGCGAATTCTCATCTTCAGGGGTAGGAAGTGTCAGAGGCCACCTTCCACTGAGTCAATCCCTTAAGCTGGACCTCAGAAGCCCACGCGGTGGGGCTGCCTGCACCCCTGTCAGCCTGCCTGCCTGCCTCCACTTCCTGGGTCCAGTGCAACTGCATCATCTCCATCCTCTTCCAATCAATTAATTGCTATTTTCTGAGGTATCACGGCCAAAATTACACAAATTCATTCACTATCTCCAAATATGAATTTTACTTTCCAATTTGAAGTCAGTCCACAACTATCACAGTTTTTATTTATGGCATAAATGTATAATATCATATATTTAGTGCCCAATTATCAAAGCAGTGTAAATGTAAGTAATTATTTTGTAAACAAGAATATACAAGATCATCAAGGAAGCAACACATATTTTTATGAGGAGGATGATGAGGAGGAGCATGAGGAGGATGATGAGGAGGAGCATGAGGAGGATGATGAGGAGGAGCATGAGGAGGATGATGAGGAGGAGGATGATGAGGAGGATGATGAGAAGGAGGATGAGGAGGAGCATGAGGAGGAGGATGATGAGGAGGAGCATGAGGAGGATGATGAGGAGGATGATAAGGAGGATGATGAGGAGGTGACAACAACAGCAGAGATGAAGGAGATGTTGTGTCACTATGAGCCGTTCATCGAAAAAAAACACCCTGAGAAAGTGCAACTGGTCGTGTATTAAACCAAGTGAATGACATGTGCATCGTCCATTTTGGTAACATTTTAAGGAGTAACAGAGACAAAACCTCTTTGGATTCACTATTTTAGCAAAAGATCAATGTCTACTGAAAGTGATGATGATGAAAGTGTGGCCAAACAGGCCAAAACCAGTGAATAAAAGTCAGAAAAGGAAAAAAAATGAATTGTATGGTAGTTTTCTTGGGTTTTCAAAACAGATTAATTGGTTTTACATGTATCTTATTGAAAACCAGACCCAGGTCACGAGTTTTCCACTTCACGAGCTTGATCCCAGAACGGATTAATCGCATAACCCGGGGCAACACTGTACATTTGACTGGCAGCATAAAGTCACATGATGTGAGGACTTAAATAATCCATATCGTGTTGATCATGAGATAACGTGAGGAAAATTGAAGCCCCTCCCCCTACAGACTATTAGATGTCTGTATCCCCCAGGTTACAGAAACCATTTAAGGGTTAAAGTGAGTTGGCTCAGAAACCTCCATCCATTCTGTTTCCTCTGACATTAACTGATAAGAAAAGTTCCTTTAAACCATTTTTACCTCCACCAAAAACTGTCACTTAGTTAGTTAGCAAGATTACTCCAAAAGTCAGGGATGGATTTTGATGAAATTTTTAGGACAGATGTGAAAAGGGACAAGGAACAAAGGATTAAATTTTTGTGGTTGATCCTGATCACCATTTCAGTGCAGAGTGTTTTTTTTGCACAAGGTTGATGGCATTTCAACATTCAGTCAACAAAACTAGAAGGGGCGGGATGTAGGAAGAAAACAGTGTCAACAGGTCTGCACCATGACGGGGGTGAAACTGACAGACTTTCACGGTTTTATGACGGAAACAATCATCCAGAACTGAGCCTGTTCTCGAGCCCCCCTGGTTAGCCTAGCCCTGAGCCTGTTCTCAAGCCCCCCCGGTTAGCCTAGCCCTGATCCTGTTCTAGAGCCCCCCTGGTTAGCCTAGCCCTGAGCCTGTTCTCGAGCCCCCCTGGTTAGCCTAGCCCTGAGCCTGTTCTAGAGCCCCCCCGGTTAGCCTAGCCCTGAGCCTGTTCTCAAGGCTACCAAGATCCCCTCCTCCCATAACCTAAATCCTGTCCGGAACCTGGACCTGGTGTGTGTGTTCACGCCTTGAGTTGTGTTCTGCACTAGCCCTGGGTGATGTGTTTTTACTAGGGCTGTCAAAATTAACATGTTAATCTCGATTAAGCCATTTGCATGATTAGTTAGATTAAAATTTTTAATGCGATTAATGTGTTAACGCAATTAATGCGAAACAACTCATATACAGTGGTAACCCAGGTAACAAAAGCTTCTACCAACGAAAAATTCGGGTAACGAAAAAAAAATTGGCCAAAACTGTGTCCCAGCTAACGAAAGAGTTTCAGGTTATGAAATACGTAACACATAAAATTTTGGCTTACGAATTTCAAGATTCGGGTTCCAATTTTCCCACTTATTGTTTCACCTAATTTTTTCACTTTTTTCACCTAAAATACTGCTTCATTTTGTGTTTTTCATCATGGGACCTAAGAAAAATGGCGTCTCATCCTCCTCCTCTCATCCTCCTCCGGTAAGTGTCTATAAATCAATAAATGCACAGGTGTGTAAGACATACTTTATATGGGAGTTTTCCTGGGTCCAGAACAGATTAATTGATTTTACATGTATCCCATGGAAAATGATTTGCCCAATGAACTTGACGGCGGAACAGATTAAAATTGTAAGCCGGGGAACTAGTGATGAAATCAAAGTCAATTTAAATGTAAAGTATAAGTCTTTACACATTTTGAAACAAATGACATTAGTTACTGATGGAAACAATGAACCAAGTGTAAAAAAATAAAAACATGGTCCTCAGAACATTTCAGAGGTTCTATTAAGTTCTACAAAGCAGCGGAAATGTATATATACTGGAATACATATACCACTTATTTTACATAAAATATAAATTTTAAAGTAAAAGTGATTTTAGTCGAGTGTCTATATCTGTGTCTATATACTGTGTTTGCAAAGACTCACCCCCACATGTTTTCTGGTTCTGGATCCAGCCAGCGCAGCCACGGAGCCCGTCTCTCCAGCAGGCCGATGACTCGGTCACCCCACGCTGGGGTCGCTGGGTGGTGTAGTTGAGAGTTTCTTAAGGTGAATATACACAAATAGTGTCTCAGCCTGCTACTTAAAAGTTCGATGCTTCTGTCCGTTGACCAATGGCTCAGGTCTTCTCAGCTCTCGGAGCTGCTTGGTGTATCAAACTGTCTTCCATCTGTTTTTCACGGTCTGTCTCTGAGTTCCGGCTTGTCAAACTCTCTTCATGGGTCTGAGTTCTCGTGTTCTCGTGTCTGTTCTCATAGCTGCTTAAATCACCTCGTTACGCACAGCTGTGTCTCATTACGCTGATGAGAGAGAGTTTACAAACCATGCCCACATCCTCAGAATATGTGTCATATCAGTAAGTCCCTGCTGAAAACCATGCCTACGGCAAAAAGCATTGTAACAGTACCCCAGACCCAGACTTCACTTATGCAGACATTAACTCTGTCCCAAAACATCAGATCAAACATCTGTATACGCTTCATCTTGATAAATCGACCACAGGTTTTAATTTTAATCCACCATACCCTCCCCTGAAAAAAAATCTTATTTTGTAGTTAAATATAGCAGTATTTCAAAATGTGGACCTTTCAGGAGTCACTGTCTGCCAAAGGACAAGTGATCTGCGCATAACCATAGCAACAAAAACTTTGGGCAGTAGCGCCCACAAAGTAGCACTGAGAGTGCTGCGGGGGCTAAAAACACTCCCTGTGGACACAGACCCTAATAATGTCATATGGGCAAACGGGCGCCTTGGCAGAGGTCTGCGCTCTCCGACTGCTTTCTAGATAGGAATAAAATGACTTAGAAGAGAATAATTAGATATTGTCTGTATCTATTTTAAAAAGTGCAAAAAATATTAAAGATTAATGAACGCCAAGGGGAAACAGGATGAATTATCTGAGTGATTAAAAGTTAAATTATTATTTAACATACAATAGCTTTTGTAATTACACACGTCTGAAGTCATCTGGTGTTAAAACTGCAACAGTGGTTTGTTAGTCATTAAGTTATGTCAGTCACTCCTTGTCATTACAGCTTCTTTTGTTCGAGATCATGTAAAATCCTGTCATGAATATATAATCCGTTCCTCCCCAGCCCCGATGGATCATTATCCTCACTGAACTGTATCAAACAAAGGTCAAAAAATATTATCCTAATCTGATTGCGCTGTTTATTTCGGTAACAGCGGCACATTAGTGTTGGGTTTTCATAATCAGGCTCCTTTAATGTGGTTGCATGTAATCCCTCACTCCCCGGCCCTGATGACTCATCAGTTCTATTAAAAAGCAGTCACACATATTACACAGCTGTTATCTCCCGTTTCCTTTTATCACTGTGCTCTCAGCCAGTCCCCTTATCTTCACAAAAACAAGCTTTTCCCAGTGTTTTGCTCTTAGCGCTGTCTTGGAGGCAGGGTGGTGGGTGTGTGTGTGTGTGTGTGTGTGTGTGTGTGGCATTGGGGTGGGTATTCCTCTTGCATCTTAACTGGCTTTAATTATAAGTGTACGTCCATGCCTTTTGTAGCACACTGTGTTTCTCCGCTGCTTATTGGTTAAATGCCATCGCCTGTTATGTGATTTCACAATTAGCTTGTTTTATCTATAAAGGAACCACCTTTTATCCAGTTTCTTGTTCATAACACTGTCTCGCCGGCCTCTCTAATCTTATTCCTTGTTCTTATCACATCCCTCTTGTTGCAGCTCACACTATTTTCTTTCAAAGCTATTTATTATGACCGAGAGATAAAAATGCTGACTTATTCTTCTGCCTGTTTCTATTCTAAACGCTATTCTTTGCAGCTTTTTAACTGGTGTTGTAGTCCCCGGAACATCTGTGTTACAAGGCTACGAAAAATGGCACTTAGCTGAGAATTTAGTTGCACTGACACAAGCCCGCCGTGCAGAAGGCATATAACGGAACTAAAAAAAGCTCCTAGTGACACTTTTTAACAGTATGGGCTGACACAAACATTTGTGCTCTTAAAAATTCAGCTTTGTCATCTGAAAGTCTGACATGTGACTGTACGAAGGCAGTGTAAGATCATCAGCCAGAAGCCTGAGCATGTTTCACTACCTGTCTGGGTGACGCAGCCCGAGGCTCAGACCATACCGTCGACGTCTCCGAACGCGCCAGCGATTCAGCAGATAAAGCCTGCGACCTGCTGCCTATGTCACTCCTCACTGTGTCCAAATCTACAGTTTTTTTTGGTTTGTTTTTTTGTTCATGAAAATTATGCTTCTTTTACTGTTTATTCACCCTCGTTGTCATACACCAAGGAAGTCATGTTTTCGTGTTTTAGCAGCATTATGCAAAAAACTACAGTGCTACCCTGGGTTATGAGATTAATCGGTTCCGGGATCAAGCTCGTGAAGCGGAAAACTTGTGAGCCGGGACCGGATTTCCCATAAAAATACATGTAAAACTAATTAATCTGTTACAACTCCCATACAATTTCATAATTTTCAAAATCATCATCATCATCACTTTCAGTAGACAATAATCTTTTGTTAAAATAGTGAATCCAAAGAGGTTTTGCCTCTGCCTACTCCTTAAAATGTTACCAAAATGGACGACACAAATGTCATTCACGACCAGTGTGCACTTTTTTTTTTTATCTCCTGCTCACACCTGAGGTGATTTTAAGGCGAGTTGAAAAATTGCAAGAATGTGCATTTTGCACTATTGTATCTTAAGAAAGTTCTAGGTAGTTCTTCACAATGCAAAAAGAAGAAATGGGAGTGAGACAAGAAAACATTTTGAGTAAACAATTTATTGCGAACAACAAATGTACATTCTTGCAATTTTTCAACTGGTCTTAAAATTTTGATCAGGAGTGTATAAAAGGAGGTAACGTGGGTCATGGGGGGGCCGGGGCCCCGGGGGGGGAGCAGACTCAGAC
>JAQQAE010020421.1:0-10694 GCA_029823295.1 Pseudamia nigra | reverse complement strand
CTCCACACAGAAAGGCCCCACCACCCGGTGTTGGGATCGAACCCAGGACCTTCTAGCTGTGAGGCACGAGTGCTACAGATTCATTTTTGATCGTTGTTGGAATATTGTGCTTTTGTGGATTGTTTTCATTTTGTTAATATTGCTTCTACTGGTTTAGAGTATGTTTTTCCCTTTTTGTCAGTATACTTCATTTTGGGGACACTGGTGCATTATCCTCTGCATTACTGTTTTGTAGAAAACCACCAGCCTCTCTGTGCACATCAAACATATTGCCTTAATTCTATCCAGTAATGGACATACGTTTATGGTTACAAATGAGAAATTAAACAGCAGCTTGATTCCTGCCCCTCCAGGACTTCTCCAGGCAAACATTTGATGCCATTGTCACCAGGCTCTACATCTGTGTTTCATTTCCTTCATTCAATGAAAGACTTCTCTGTTTTTTCTATTTATAATTTATTTAGTGCGCACACGAACTTGACAGACCCCCCCAAACTAAAAGCCTCACATGAAAAGATCCACTCACTGATTAAAGCAGCACAGTACAAATGAAATACATGACCTATTGTGTAGATTTCCTACCGTTCATTAGGTCATTTGAGAATACAGAGCATGTCTCACGCTGTTAAAAAACAGTAAGTCAATCAATCTCTCTATTGATCATTCGTTGATTCATTCTATAGTATCTATGGCATTTATTTGTCGTTTTTAATCCAGAATTCCAATGTGTGAATCAGGGTAAAAAACTGTTTTACAAGTGATGTAAATTCACATATAACATCATTAGCATATGCAGATTATAATGAATTAAAGTACTGTGTAAGTTTCATTTGAACACTGGGATGTTTGAGTTTCTTGTTAATGTTTAAGTTTGTAAATATACTGCAAGAGTTTGGAAGGCAATGAAATATGAACAAAGTAATAAAGAAAATGTACAGAAAATGAACAAATAAGTAGCAAAATAAACTAAAATGACCAAAATAATCAAAGAAAATGAACAGAATAATGAACAGCATTGTCCTTACTTCTACCGCAGGGTTTTTTTTATAGACTCTGGAGTTAAATATAAGATAAATTTACTAATGGTAAAACTACGGTAACAGGAAGTGACGCCTCAGTGGAAGTGTCTGGTTAATGCCATTTAGTCCTGTTGATGCTGACTAATCACAGATAACGCCATCAAAACATAAACACACAAAAAGGTGCTATGCAGCAGGAGAAAACCTGTACTGGCATAATGACAAGATTTACATGGTAACACAGTTGAACCTTACAATGCATTACAGCTTACCAATGACAACAACAATGGGAGAATCTGCAATAAATCTGATCTGTACATGAAACTTCATGGTAGTTTTTATGTGATCACCAAGAAACAGGCCTGTAATATGCAAAACTACCGATATATTAAACAGCAAGTGGGAAGAGTCAGTAGTTCAGATGTACACAAAAAAACCAGCCTGATTCAACAGGGACAAGGAGCAGAGACAACAGATTAAATATAAAAACACATTACATATAAGGAACATTAACATCAAGGACTTTATTAATGATTCCATTAAGGACAGTTGGACAATGGACACAGTGTCACACTATACTACAGTTATCATGAAAAATTTGTTTAACCTTCTACTTTATCCTTCTGTCTACGTGAAGATGGCATCTCTTCTTACAGAGATGCATTGTCGACACAAAGCAGAGGTTGTAAAATCAACTAGAAAGCCCTTGGAGAGCACAGACCTTCAGAAGGCCCTGTTGGAAGCATTCTGGATTCATCTTTGTTAATTTGTTTGTTAGTTAATTTGTTCACCTTTTGACAACATACCTCCAGTAATCACTGACTGCGATGAAATTTTCTGGACAAGGCACAAAGTACAATTGTTTTGGTTTTGGGGTGATCCAGATGACCACTTGATCACCAATATGAGATAAGGCCATTTTAAGATTTGGGGTATGGCCAGAATCCAGATTAAACTTTGTGGTGTGGTAGAACCTATAATGATGTCTTGAATTTTTTGTTACTAGTGGAGTTGCAGGCAAAAATATTGAAAATGGCCCTTTCTTACAAAGATACAGATCACCACAAAATGTGATCAATTATTCCTTATGTTACTTCTGAGCTACGCTGAAAATTTAATCAACATCTCTGCTTAAATTTTTGAACATGTGACCAACTATGCAATGTCTTTGGGTGAGGTAATTAATTAATTTTAAAAATGACAAAGAGAAAATGAGAACAGATAGTGGGGAATCTCTAGTAAATCCACAGATGAAATGTGCAGTGTTATTCTTCATTTTACTTCATTCATTCATTTATCTCCCGTTATTGTATTCATGATGTAGTTACATGATCAGTAAGGACTCTGGGTAATAGAGCTGACTATTAACTAATAAGTGACTCGTCTGTGCAACCCGTATTGTGATTTTATGTAATGTAGTTAGAATTTGTCCTAATATTCTTATCCACATGTAATCGATGATCCCGGCCCCATGTTTGAGAAAGCATGTATCTTTGAGGCTGAATCAGTCTATAAAGTCTGTGTTTTTATATTACAGCTAAAGAGTGTGGTGGAGTCCTGACTGATCAGCAGAAGATCATTCAGTCACCTGGTTTCCCTGAAGAGTACCAGGATGAACAGATCTGCTACTGGCACATCCGTGTTCGCCTCGGCCAGAAGATCCGCCTCCACTTCCTGGAGTTTGATGTAGAAGATGACACCGGGTGTCTGGCAGATTATCTGGAGGTGTACGACAGCTATGATGATGTCTCAGGCTTTGCTGGCAGGTGAGTTATAAAAGCGATGCGATAGAACGGAAAAAATCATAGAATAATGTGGCTCCCTTCCCCAGAGGTGTGAAAAGAACACACATTATTTAATCAAATAAAAGTACAGACACTTGAATAAAAACCAGAAAGTAGAGGCTCTGAAATGTACTAAAAGTAAAGTCTGAAGGACATTTCTATCTTTGCCATAGTGTTGTGCGAAGAAAACTGAACTGATGTTGTATTAAGAAAAGAACATACTGCAGTCGGCAAACATTTATATAGACCAGAGTTCTGCAACCCATGGCACCAGGGCCACATGTGGTTCTTCAGCCCTTCTCCAGTAGCTCCTGTTGCTTTGTCCCATAATAGAAGCAACACATTACAATTAAATCAAATTGAACAAAATAATCACTAAATCAACAGAAGGAAAAAAAGGAACTACATAATGAACAAAAATAAAAACAAAACTGAGAAAATACTACAAAGAAATTAACAATATATGAAACCAAATGAGTAAATAATCAGTGAAATGAACAAAAAATTACCACATAAAATAAAATGAACAATAATGCACAAAATAATGCATTAACTGTATTTGTACTTCTGTCTAAAAACGGCTCTTTAGATTATAAAGATTGCAGACCCCTGGTTTAAAACAGGTATATAAATAAATGTGCAAACAGAGCAATAGTGCAAGAGTGTCAAATAATGATAACAATAAAGAATATCCTGGGGTTAACTGAACTGTTCATTGTTTTTTATCATTGTTTTGGTTTTATTTTCTGTCCATTTGTTATAGTCACTGTGCTGGTCATTTCTTCAGTGTAATCAGTTCTTCTAATTGTAGTTTATCGTCCATGATAAACTTTAAAATACAGATACTTGAAAACTCTTGAAAACTCTACTTCTACACAGCAATGTAAAATATTTGCATGTCATTACCTCCCATCTCTGTTACTTAATGATGAACATTGCATACATCACTTGTGCTAAAAGTTGCAAGATTATAACTGTATGTTAGGGCTGTCAAAATTAATGCGTTAATCTGGATTAACCAATTTGCATGATTAATTAGATTCCATTTTTAACACGATTAACATGTTAATGCGATTAACATGCAATATCTCATGTCAAGGAAAAGGTGATGAAATCTTATGTTACATTTGACCCAGCTTCAAAGTCAATTTAAATGTAAAAGCATAAGTCTTTACACATTTTGAAACAAATTACAGTAGTTACTGATAAAGGCAGTGAACCAAGTGTAAAAAAGCAAAAACATCTCAGCAGAACTTTACAGAGGTTCTGTTAAATTCTACAAAGTAGGTGGAATTTCCTTTAGTTACACAAGTTTAAATTAGAAAATAATATACATTTTAATGTAAAATAAGTAATTTTAGTCAAGTGTCTACATCACCTTCTGTCATGAGTGTTTTGCTCCCACAAAATGAAAAACAATGAATGGGTGTTAATTGTGATTATCTAAATTAATCCAGTGACCCTGTGAGTAATTTAGATTAATAAAGAATGAGTATTAATTGTGATTAATGAAAAACAATCCACAGTGACCCTGTGATTAATCAGATTAAAAATTTTAATCGTTTGACAGCCCTATTATGTATTTAACGCTTTTACCTTTTTCTGTACAGGTTCTGTGGTGACCTGTTACCACACGATATCATCAGCACCGGTGAGATGGTGTTTTCTACATCAGACACATGCAGTATACTGTACTTTTACTGCTGCGTCACTACAAGCATACAGTAAGATTAAGTTCATCCATGTACTAAATATATTTTTCTTAAATGTTTTCACAGGAAACGTGATGACGCTGAAGTTCCTTTCGGATGCTTCAGTCACAGGCGGTGGTTTCCAGTTAGAATACACAGCCTTCAATGCATCTTTGTTTTCACCAGATTATTTCAATTAATCAATTAAACAATCCACTGAATAATCCTGTTACTGTATTTATCACACTACAGGTTACCTCATAATATTTTAAAAATGACTCTTTTTAGCTAAATAAAGAAATGTTTGTGCTAAGGAAATACAATCTTGTGTCACTGTCCTGGGACATTTAATAGTATATGGTATTCATGAGATTCTGAGTGTGAATGCTTTGATAGTTTGCGTTTTTCCTGCTTCTTACTTAAGGTAATCTGTTACGGGGTCAGGCTATCTGCTCTATGATTCAGTTTTAAAAGCTCCCAAGACAGCCCCTTCGTAACCAAACCTTCACTTACCCTTACGTGTATGTACAGAACTTGAGCTGTGTTCTGTACTCACCCTGGGTGATGTGTTTATCCCCAACCTATTGGAGGAGTAGGTTGGGTTAGGGTTAGTTTTCTAAGTAGGTGCATGGCTGCAACCTCACATCCACACGTCCGCTTATGGATCCGGCGAATCACACCTACGGAGTCCGTCTGACTGGCTGTCCGGTGGTCTGTGCAACTGGTCTGATTGAACAGCCAACATGCTCTTGAGTCGCTTGGTTGTCGTTCAAAGTTTTCTAAGGTGAATATATACAAAAGTGTTAGCGTGCTACTAAAAGTTTGATTCTCAGTCCGTAGGTCAATGTGGTTCGTTTTCTCTCAGCTCTGTTGTTCCTCTCGAGCTGTTCTTTCAAACCTCTGGATTTCAATTGTCATGAATCTCCAACACTCTCTCACAGAAGTCTCTGGATTCTCTCTTCAGCATCTCAATCCTAATTGCTTCATTACTCTGATCATTTTCCTTCGTTTCCCCTGGATACTCTCATTCTCCAAGTGTTTTCTGATCTCCAGTTTCCAAGTGCCTTTTCCTCTTCTAATTTCCAAATGTCATCTCAGCTGTGCCAAGTCGGCTGCTTTATCACATCATATTGCAGCATCTGTCTCCCATGTCGCTGATGAGAGAGAGTTCACAAACCACACCAACATCCTCCAAATATGTTAATCAGTGAAACCCTGAACTAAAACCACGCCTACGGAAACTGGATCGGAACACAATCAATTACACTTTTTTCCTCCCTTTGCTTGCTTTTCTTCATGTCACAATAGAACTCAAGGGGGGAAATAGCTAACATTTTGATATATGATGTTAGAGGTGACATTTGTGATTTTTTTTAGTGCTTTTAATTGATCTGTTGCAATTCATGAGTTATCATCAGATTTTGTTTTGACCTAAATGTATCATTATTACTGAAATCCTACAAGCAAATAAAGAAACTATTGTTTTGCCATAAATAGGCATAAAAGAGTGTAGCAGCCCATATACCCTGTCAATTTTAGTTCATATATTATGGGGGAGGGATGGGGGGCTTTGAGCATCAAACACCAAGTTTATGAAGTGTAAGATAACTAATGCTCAAGATAACAACCCAAATTAAGCAACAAAAAGAGCACAAATGGGACATCCGTGTTGTTTTAAAATATTCAAAAGTTACATATCATCTTAATTTTCAAACTAGGGGTTAACAACATGGATATAAACTGTATGGTGGAGGTTCAAATGTTCATTTATCTCATACTGATTGGATGTGTACACCCCAACTCCCCAGAAATCTACACCTACATGTATAAAGTAGCAAAAAAGTCAAAATACTTGATCCAAATGGTTCAAGTTTTTATGAATTATCTTGATTTATTTCTTGTTTGATCATATTTTTATTGTTCTTCATTTTGCTTCTTCTTATATTCATTTTGGTTCAGTCTCGCCATTATTTCTTTGTTTATGCTTTTCTTTTATTTTGTTTCATTTTGTTGATATAACTCTGTTTGCCTTTTTGTTTGTTACCCTGCACTTCGATAACAGCTTGTTTCAGAAACGAAACACTGTCACCAAATCAATCAAATGTCACACAATCCACTTCTCGTCTTCATTCTTCCGGTACTACACTGCCTTTATTTTGACATGGCTCTTCCTGCCTGCACAGCGGCCATGGAGGCTTCTCCTAATACGGTAATAGTGGGCGGTCCTAGCTGTGACGTAGAGGGGGGGGGTCAAAGGGAATTTTGTACGTCGGCGTGGTGGTTTGGCGCCAGCGATTTCGCGGGGTAAAAAAAAAAAAGAAAAAAAAAGACAACAGCACACAGCACAAGAGAAGGACGCCAAAATATTATCCAGATAAAAAAAACCTGCTTTACGGAGTTAAAGTGTGGTGAAGTGAAGCGGACGCCCGTGTGCGCGCTGTCAGTCATCCGCATTTGAAGTCCGAGGTGAGCAGCCCGGGTGGACAGCGGCGGAGCCTGTGTGTCCACTTACTAATTAGCTAAGTGTAAATATGTCCTTATTAGCTTTATTTGTGCGCTTGTCGGTGAGTCTAAACGAGCACCTTGTGGAAACATCAGTCGTGATGTGGGACAATGTCACCGAGCAGTTAGCCGCCGTCTTCCCCGCTCCAGTGCATATAACTGCTAAGTGTCCTGCTCCTGACTTGCAGCCTGCTAACACTGCTAACCTGTTAAAGCTAACACGAGCAGGAGCAGGCTCGTTGCTGTTCCACCACACTGATCGCCTCAGTAAGAACCATGTATATCACTGATACGGCTTCATAGTAGATTATAGTGCTTGGATATCTACATGGCCTCGTAGTAGAGACGTACACAGAGTTTAGCAGCGCAACTTGTAGCAGGACACTTGCCCCTGTGTGTCGACTTTTGTGTGACGGCCTTCTCTCGCTGAGATCACTTGTAACCGCTGAGCGTGTTTGCACGTACGGAGTTTATTTAGTAGATCGATACACGGAGTATATACATTAAAATACATATGTCCGTTGTGGTGCATAGGGAGGTATAAGGATAAGAGAGAAGGTAAAAAAAAACAAACACTATAAAACAGATATAGCTGAAAACAAACGAAGGGAAAGCGAAACAAATGAGACAATCAATATACAATGTCTACGTTTTGACCTGTGTCGTGTTTTGTTGACTATCACAGCCTTGGATACAGTGCAGGGTGAACGGAGGTGAACATAAATCACTTGAAGGTATGTCCACACATCTGTTGTTTGTCCCCTTTTATTCACTAGCTCTTTGTGTGTTGTGTAGCCAGTGCAACTGTTCATCACAAAATTGTAGCACTTAAACGTATCATCTGTGGTTTTTACTGTGCATAAGACAAGTGAAAAGGAAAGACACTGCACTGACAGTTTCTCTGCCATGTTTTGCAATCCTTTATGGTTGTAGTTCAATCCCCTCCTATTATCTGCACTTAAGTCTGTTAATATAATTTTGACTTTGTTAATTAGTAATTATTACTTTGAATATCCTTTTAAAGTTTTACTTTAGGACTTTAAACTTATCTCATACATGATTACATTTTATATGACACCACCCTGATGGTTGACTGCAACCACAGTACCTAAATCCCAGGGAAATGTGACACCCTGTAATTAGCTTATGCCTTACTATACAGTATTGCCAAATGCATGATCAATGTATTGTACTAGTATTTAAAAATGTGCGATGACACGGCACATAAACATTTTCACATGAACTGGAGAAAGCAACACTTAACTGGCATATAGAAGAATGCATGTCAACATGTATATTCCAATTTCACTTATCTAAAACCCTCAGACCTCTACGGTATGCTGTGTTTTATGACTTTAAGTAATGCAAAGAAAACAAACTAATATTCACTTTTGCTTACATCTTCAGTCCTAGTATTTGTGCATGTCCTCTGACAACAACAGATGATGGAGGCCACGTCATATTTGTTTTACACTACTGGTACAAACATTCAAACGTTTCACTTTTGTTTTTTTTTTTTACTTTTAAAAATTCTTGTCCCTCTTGATCACATTTCATGGGTTTTTAATGGTTTAGGTCTAGTGGTTTAGTGTGGTTCAGGTCTCCAAATTTAGTAGTGTCCCTCTGCTTTTGTTCCACTATTGCTTTGTACGATATGGTGATATGGACATGACGACACCACACCTCTGTTTACTTTTTGCAACATTAAAGTCATCCGTTTTCCTCTCCTCACTTGCTTTGCCTGTGTCTTGTGTAAGGCCTCGAGGAGGTGAGTAATAATGATGGCGACGGCAGGGTCTCCGAGCAGCTCCAGCCTTCTCCCTTTGCTCGAGTCTTTAGAGGACAGCGCTGCCGGACTGTCGGAGCAGACAGATGCCTACCTTACCATTGCCAAGTAGGATGCTACTGCTTGATTTTCACTGTCCTCTGCATATGTCAGGATATGTTCTTCATTTGTTGGCATACAGCTGAGTTTTAAAGGGTTTCCTTTCTTCGCTACAGTCGGCTCAGTGGAGAGGAAGGTCGCCAGTTTCTCCCAGCAGTTGAAAAGCACTTTTCTCGTTTGGGTAGAGTCATCTTGGTAAGATTTTGCAAATCATTCACATACAGTACTAGAGGAATTTTATTTTAAATCTTCACTTTCTTAATTAAATGTCTATTTCTAATGCTGTTTGTGTTCCAGGTTCACATAGCCAGTCCAAATACAGAACTGAGCCAAGCTGCCTTGCAAGCTTTGGGGTTTTGTGTTTATCATTCTCATGTTGTCTCCCTCATTCCTGGTACTTCCAAATTCATACTCTGCACAAATTTTTGTATAAATAAGACAATTTAATTTAGCAAACAATACACAATAAAAAGTGATGCCTTTATATTTCTTTCCAGAAACATTGGCAGCAGAAATATTAGCAGCACTTTGTTCTTTGGTGGCAAAATCAACAGATAAGAACACTTGCACCAGAGCATTATGGGTCCTCTCCAAACAGAGCTTCCCCCCAGAAGTGGTTGCTATAAAAGTGAGCATGATTTCAGTTTTAACTATGAAAAGAACGCACAATGTGGTGCTTTTATGACCAAAATACCCATTCTTGTGTCATTAAGGTGTCATCTATATTAAGCACCCTGGAAGCTGTTTGGAGCAGAGAGGACATTCAGTCTGTTGTAATGGAGCATGAAGCGTTAAACGTAGTCATCAGGTAGGTGGACGGCATGTTTGTGCTGCTTATGCTTTAAATAGTGCACATTAGGGTGCAGTATTAGACAAAGCCAGTGGGGTATGTGACCCAAACCCAAAATAGATGTTACTGTATTAGATGATGGTTTTTGGGGCACTGCTAGTCCTCACATCAGATCAGCTTTTGTTGTCAGGTGCAAATTGAATGTTACTCTTTTCCTGGTACTGATTGTCTTCATTATACGTGACTGTCATACTTGCAGGATGCTGGAACAAGTTCCAACCCAGATGGGTGATGGGGCAGTAAGGTGGGCAAAGCTGATCATCCCTCTGGTGGTCCACTGTGCTCCTAAGGTGCGTCTACGGGCTGCAGCAGCCTTGGAGATGGGCATGCCTCTGCTTCTGGGTAAACAAGTGGAAGTAGCTGCTATTATTGAACCAATGATGTCCTCGGTGAGTTTTGGGGAGTATCTGTTATCATAAAAGGTCTCAGTACTTGCCTTTATTTCTTTTTTTATCTGAAATATAATGATGGAAAACTACAATTTAGCCACAATTTTACACGTCCAAACATTTTAACTCGTTCTTGTGTGTTCTTTCTCTTCCCAGAAATTGATCCCAGAGCTGCAGAAGCTCTTTATGTCAAAGAATGAAACCAACGTGCTGAAGCTCTGGCCTTTATTTGTGAAACTGCTTGGGAAGGTAAAGCATTTCTAAACAACTCCATACCTCTGTAGCTATATTGACATGGTAAACATTTCTTCACTCTGGAGTCCACCTTAACATTTTAGATGGATGTTGAAAGAATAAGTTTAACAAAGTGTTTATAGGCCACAGCCCTAGCAGTCTCAAACAGCAAAGTAATGCCAAGTGGTTTTGTTTTATTGCCATATTTTTGCCCCTCCCAGAATGTTTTTACATTACTTAATATCACAAACATGTGCACTGATAACACCAGGTGGTGGGGCCTTTCTGTGTGGAGTTTGCATGTTCTCCCCGTGTCTGCGTGGGTTCTCTCCGGGTACTC
>JAQQAE010020420.1:0-10694 GCA_029823295.1 Pseudamia nigra | reverse complement strand
AACCCTTGACAACTTGAGAGGATTAAGGGGTAGAAAATGGATGGATAGAATTCCATCTGTGTTCTTTCACAGTGTGGAGGTCTTTGGTATTCATGCAAAATGTTCAAAGTGAGAAAAAAAAAATAAAGAAAAACAGTGAAAGTGAAGGTGTGTCCAAACTTTTGACGGCTAGTGTCGAGATAAGAAAGAAAGGGAGGGGGAAGGGGAGAAAGCGAGGCAGGGCTGCAGGCTGTAAAGTGTCAGTTTGTTGTTTTGGATGAGGCTATATGTAAACATGAGGGAGCAGTGCTGTGGAGCTGACAGAAAGACAATGAAGGAGGATATATGAGAGGGAGAAAAATAAAAAGAAAAGAGAAGTGGGGTTGTGGGATGATGGGGCACTGATTCCGGTCATGGAAAAATAAAATTCTCCCCCTTGGCGTCGAACTTAAGTCTCTGCACAACATAGAGGCGGGAGGAAATAGTACGAGAAGTGATTCAAAGGCCTAGTGAAAGCCCTCAACCACGAGGCCAGGGGAATAAAGAGAAAGCCATTATTACTTCTGAGACAGAATCATGTGCATTACACTGAGAGGCAGCAGAGTATACTTTTAAAATCCAATCAAAGCACCCTCTCATTCTACCGATTCCAGGCATCTAATCTTCGCAATTGCACAGCATTAATTCACAAGCATGTAAGAGTGTAGACCTGATATCCATATCGGCATCAAAAGCAGCCACTATCAAAGTAACAGTTGTCATAGGTGGCAGTGTACAACGATATCTGTAGACAGTGTTGATACCATGTTGGCTGTGGTGGATTTAGTCACATCTTGCCAGGAGGGCCCTTGCATATGCCTGATGGCAAATGACATACAATACGAGCAGGAGGATTCAGACTCGGCGTGCGGTGTGGTAACGGTTCAGAGCAACCTCAGACATATGATCACGTCGGCGCTCACCTAACACAAGGTAGAGAGGTCATTGTCATGGCGACGTCACCCAGCGTACTCTAATTAGGCCAATCATCTTGTAGGTCAAATAACAAGACTGTGATTGTCTTAAAAGAATTCCCATCTTATTATTATTCGTGAGACTAAGTAACAGCACGTGGTGTAATAACATGGAAAAAAATCCAACAAATTTTCACTTATGTGTCACACATGTAACATATTTTCATGCTATTTTGCAATAAATTATTACATACTGCTGTGGTTGTTACGAATAGAGGAGGTGCGCTTTTATCACCTCCACCAGCTGCATTTTGAATAAGCTGAGGCTTTTTGCTGGAGCCCTGTCAAAAGACCATTGCATAAGCCAAGCAGCTACAAGTAAAAGCATGTGTGAGTATTTTTAAGACAACCTTTGATATTAAGTCCCTGAATTTGGCTGGAATTGAAAGATAAATATAAAAAGCTGATCTTGTTAGTGTTGTGATATAATGACCGTGACCAAAGTCGATTGCAACACTGGTGTAATTTATCATTTTGGAGGTATAATTTAGCAATTTAATTATGTTGTTTCATTTACTTTCATTTACACAAACTGTGTGTATTTTCTGACTCTAAATCAGCAATAACAGATTATGAAATAAAAGCTCTAAACAGATGCACTGCATGACTGAATTTAGTCACCCAGTGCATTTCACTATTAACTCAATAAAACAGCTTACACAGGGTTTTCCCTGGGTTTTCGCAGGTCTTGGGAGCAGTGTGGGATCCAGATGATAGTGGGTGGGGGCTTAGAAGCCCTATACTAAGAAAATGTAATATTTATAATTCTGCATCAGTTGGATCATTATGAAAATCTCTGCACAATGCCAAAAACGGGCTTCTTGCTTGAGACGAAAAGCCTGTTCCAGTTTTATTCACATAGCATTTAATGATATACACGTTATGTCATTACATGCTGATGGGACAGTTGCAAGTGATGTTAAACATTACAGTGGGTTAATACAGAAACATGAGCCCACTGACAGGTGACCAAATTTAAGTCTAGAACAGTCAAGTAAAAAAATAAATAACCTGGACTTCATGTTTGATACACAGTATTTTAATACAGAAGGGCTACTGTGGTTTTAAATGACTCTAATGTAATTGTTTAAAATGTAATGGTACAAAGAAAGTATGTTATTACAGTTTCACAAAAAAGTGCAACTGTATGTCTCTGTCAAAATATGCATTATTTATTATGTAGCCTAATGTGCAGGCTATATTATGTAAGGCATTCAAGCTTTGTACTGTATTATCAAAGGTGACAGGTGTTATATAACAAAGAAAAAATTGGTTATTGTGATGTTACACTATGGAGTGTTTTTAGAGACACTAAACACTAACAGTGTCAAATCGAGGGTGTGACTGATACTGAGTAGGGATAATTAAATACTTGACTAAACTGCAAATGTAGAGAAAATGGCTGAGTTTGCTGCAAAAGCAGTTTTAGTACCACAAAGAGCTTATTCAAAGTCAATGCGCTATTTATATTGATAGCACAAATATATACTTTTTAATAATGGTTACAGGCCTATAGACTTTTTGACTCTCGCAATATGTAATAATTATCCTGATGTAATTACAAAGTTGCTGTGGAGCTGTAAAGGCTATCAATATAACACTGTGCTATGAATAATAGAGAAAGCAAATTGATATAATGTAATATTTGTGCACCTCAGCAATATTAAACCTGTGGTAAGTGTATACGGATCCATAAAAACCAGGGGAAATGTATTGCCTGTTGAGACATGTTCTGCACAGATCTGTGGCTTTCATATCGATCATATCGCAGGGTCATTTTCCCTTATTTTCGCCATAGTCATCAATATTCCATTTGTGTGCTGCCTGGCCAGTGCGCTGGGAGTTGGTGTTCGATTTCAAAATCCACTGGAAGCAATTAGCTCCTTCATTACCATCTTCCATTTTCTTCCGCTCCTCATGCATTTACACACTGACGCTGCTGCCCAGGCATGCTCCTCAGTCTGACACCCATGGGAGCTGAAGCAGGGACGCATTGTCACCTTGCAGAGCTCCAGTCAGCAACCTTCAACCTCTTTAAGATCACCCTCAGATAACAGGCTGTCTCCAATCACTGTGGGAGGTAAAAGCCTCTGTCAACAACAGAAAGGAAGTCACGTGACTCAAACAGTGGGGATTAGAGATGGAAGACTTTGTGATCATTGTGGTAAAGTGCCAAGTTTATCTGAAGATACGACTGTGAGGCTGCTCAAGCTACATGTATAAGCCTCATCGCACATGGATGCTAGCTGGTCCCAAGGAGATATTGCTTCACTGAAGTGAAATCAATCTGTGCTGATATCTGACACATCAAAAGCATGTTTGCACTATTTTGCTGATGAAAAAAGCAAGTACTTTCAGAGTACGCTTATGCACAGAATCCTAAGTGCTGCTTTTGGCTTTTGTTGGTAACAGAATAAATCACATCTAAGGCTGCTGTGTTGCCTGAAATACTCAAAATTTGTGTTGTCTCTTTGAGGTTCACTGCAAAATGATTTTTTGGCATCATACAGTAAATATTAGGATTGAGCCGGTTTCCAGTTTCTGAAGCGATCCAGTGTAAAGGGCTTAACTATTTTATTAATTCACACCAGCTAAATCAACATTCATCGTTATAAAAGGACTTGAATGAATTAAAAAGTGGCGTCACACCTCAGTAACCTGCACACCTCACGGGACTACATCCAACTACTTTTGTGTAATAGACCAAGCCGGGATGTGTCACAGCCAACGCCAGCAACAAAAGGAACAACACTATGACATTTAGCAGAGGGGAGAAGACAATGGAGTATGTTGTTTGTTTACCATAAAATCAATGTGCATTTTGTAAATGAGAACAGAGAGGAGACGGAAACTCAACTATTATGGCAACGTGGTGGATTTAAAATTAAAAAGGTGAGCCATGAAACAGCTGTAGCATACTGTACTGTATGTAGCTATCGCCTGACACTAATCTACAGCAGAACCAATGGTGCTGCTTTGCTCTCATATTTACATCTGTCTCAACAGCAGATACAGTGCTGCTTTACTCCTGCTACTTCTTCTCCTTGGAGTTTATTACTGTTGTCAAATCATTTTAGAGGTGGATTAGCTCTGCCCAGACTGTTACTCATGAGCTCTGACAGTCTTTTGCTCTGTGGAAGTACAACACTCCAGTCCTACCCTACAAAACATCCTTAATTGCCTTTCAACATATTTTAATATAAGCTGTCTAGGAGGGGGCAAGACTTCCACAGAGATGAGGGGGTTAAATGAGTAACTGACCACTCCAATTACAGATGCTTGTTAGCATTCTATCAAATGCAACTCCCGCTCTACTCTGTGGTTCAGCGGCTCCCATAATTATAACACTTTGGTTTCATTTGATGGGTCCTGCAGTGTTATATATGTAGTAAGTGTCTCCTGTTGACCTTTTCAGTTGTACAGTTTTCATACAACCCTAAGTGAAAGTTCATTTCACTTTAGGCTTATCACAGAAAGAGTACAAGGTCAAAATGCATGTATTAAACTTCATGTGTTGGCATGAGGGTAAAACACAACTTAGACTTTGTGAGGCGCACGAGAGAACCATCCAAGTTCGCTGCATCAACTGAAAACCTGTGCCTGTTGCCCAAGGAAATAAAAAGGGTAATAATTTAACCTTTTCACACATCCCTGTTCTGAAACAGGACATGCTCTAGTTTCAGTGTGTAACATGCCATTTAAACAACCTAAATTACATTATTTCAAACGTGGCTCAAATGTAACCCTCACCTTTAAATGGGTCACTAGTGGCCTGGTGGATGTTAAGTGGTGTTTTAGCGGGACAGTTAACCTACTTCAGACGTGCTTCTTTCACGCTGCAGAGCTTTAAGCTCAGCACAGAGCCATCAATTGTCAACACTATTTAGAGCATCGTGGGTGACAACCTCCTTCAAAGGCAAGTCGTAGTGTCAAACACATACAGTACGTGGATGAAGTACACTACCAGTCAAAAATTAGGACACACACACCTTCTGCGGTGCTTTTTCTTTATCTGTATTATGTTCAACACCAAAATGTGAAAGAATCCTTACCTATGCAGTTAAAAAATGTGTTGACCGAGAACATTGAAGAAACTCAACAACTTTGAATGTGCCCCCTAGTGTTGTCATGTAAACCATCAAACACTGTGTGAAATGGTGTTAATTGGTGGTTTCTGAGGCTGGTAATTCTGATAAACTTCTCACTTGCTCTTCTTTTCCTGCAAAGCATTTGTTAGTTTTGTTGACAGCACTCGGGAGCACAAAGTTCTTGAGATTTTTTAAGATCAATTGACGACGTTATTTCTTAAATTAATGACTGTTATGTCCTTTCTTTTTCCTTAATTGTTTCTTTCCATAATATGGATTTGCACAGTACTTATAGTGGCAATAATAGGGCAACTGACTGTATCCATCCTTGCACTCATGCCTAAAGCAAATTGAGAAGGCAAGAAATGGCACAAATGAACTCAGCTGAGATTCTCTCATCAGACTCTAAAGCAATGAGTGTGGAAAGATAAATGTTACTTCTTTCTGGTTAACACTTGTTGTTTACTACATAATTTCATGTGTGTTCTTTTATAGTTTCCATCAGTGTTAATGCTAAAAATAATTAAACAAGCAATCATAGTAAAAGGACCCAAAAGCTTACATATGCAAATCAAACTTACCACAAAGTAGACATAAAGGTCAAGGTGATTCCACAAACTGCAGCCATGTCAGTGTTCTTCTACAGTTCGGATGACTTCAGTATTAATTCACAATGTTGAAAATGGTAAAAATAAAGAAAAAACACTGACGGATAAGACATGTCCAAATTTTTGAGTGGTGGTTGGTGGAATCTGCTCCACGGTGACCGCAAACTGACCAGTTGCTGTTAGTGTACGTAAGTCATTCAACTCAACAGAGAATCCAAAAGTGCTGATGTTTACTGGTGTATGTAAGGGTTTTTCTGCAGTCAAAAGTGATAAATAAACTGCACTGAATATATCGTCTTCTTGACAATTTTCAAGATGTCACATGGCATATCTAAAAGGGTGAAGTGAATTGTCACCCTGACACTTCTTCTCTCGTCTCGTGTTTCGCATAACCTTGTGAAGCCGCGGCGAACGACCTGTCTGGGACTGGCTTTGATGTCTGCACGCACACACTGTGGAGGGAGAGTGACAAAGAGGGAGACGAGGAGGGAGATAAACATAAACAGAAGTGACACGGAGGAAGCCGAGGAGTCTAGAACAAAAGACAAAAAGTAAAAAAGAAATGAGAGATCGACGCAAAAGAGAGCGAAAGGAAAGGAGAAAGGATAAGACGGTAAAAAAAAAAAAAGTGAAGGGAGGCAGTGAGTGCCTGAGACGGGCAGACGGAGGGGAAAGACAGACAGAGGCACTTCCAATGGCTCTCCAGAGAAACAAAGTGACAGTGTGTGTTAAGAGTAGCAGTGAGGACCCGTCTCGGAGGCTTGTGATTCCAGTCCTGATAAACCTTATTACTGCCCCTGATAACACAGACCCCCAGCAAATCCCTATCGTTCCACCTCCCTCTGTCTTTTTTTACACACATATTCAATACACTCTATTAAAACCATCACTTCCTTATGCTGTATTCTGATCATCTTTGCAATTCTAAGCCCAGACAGGAAGACTTTTTAAAATTGATTCTACGGCATGAATAGTGATTTCAAAGATCCTTGAAAAGCCTGAAAGAAAAAAAAAATGCATGACATTCACTGTTCAGATTGTATTATTACTTAGCACCACCTCATTTTATTTCTATACAAGTTACATACCCCTGTAAATAAATTAAACACTCCCCAACTTCATCATGTTCAAGAAATGGAAACTTCTGCAGGAAGAAATGAGGCAGACTCAGAAGAATGCAGTGATGTGGTGAGACTGATTATGGTGGGCAAGCAACTACTGTGGATTGAAAAGAAACATGATAGACTATTTATCATGTTTCTACTGTTACAACAGAATCACAAAGCAGGATGGTGAAGTTAGTGACGGGATTTACACCCTGGGTCTTCACATCACAAGGGTGGATTATTCAACTGCCCCATTTGTAGCTAATTCCTTTAATTTATAGTCTTAAATATTCTTCGAGCTTTGTGTGTGTTGTTTGGGTTGTAGTAGGAAGCTGTTATGCTGGAAGTCACTGGCTTGTTCAAATTGGCTGACAGCGTTTCGAAGCTAACATTATCTAGTGTTAGGGAGGTATAGAAGCAGAGGAGACGCAATGAGGAACTTGACAATGAGCTGGATCTTTGTGAAAAGTCAGACCCATATCCTCCAACCAAGGCAGTCATTTGCTTCATAATGGAGGTAATTAATGCTGGATAATTACCCTATCCCAGCACAAAACAGTCTGCAACATAAACTTCACATAAGGACACAGCTACAGGCTTCCATAGTGCATCTTAAATGGTTTTATTGTTTAACTGAATTGGTTTCCATTGTTTTTTCAACAACTACCTTCAGTTAGTTCTGTCTTTTCGGTGACATACTAAAAATGAGGCCTTTGATTCTAACAGAAGGTCGAACAGAAAACCACCGTGTACTGCCCATCCCACTCCTGGAAGATTCTGTGAAGCCAGTGTGTAGATTCAAAATATAAAATAGACAGACAAAAAAAATTACCTGGTAGAGCAAATGTTTCTTGGGAAGACACACAGTGTACGCCCTTTAGCTTTTCTTTACAGACTGTATACAATATACACTCAGTCTTACCACAGACAGACAGTGGTTTAAGCACTACAGGCTTTGACTTGTTTACCTTGTTGAAGATTTGACAGTAAGCCTACATGTCAATTCTGGTTTTAAATATTTTTCTTTATGTGCTCTCAGACTGTTTATTCCATTGGCACCAGGCTCACATTGTCTTACAATGCATACTTGTGTCATAATGATGTGATATTGATAAGAATATTAACTTACACATTCAGAGTACGCAGTTTATTTCAAACTGCCACACAGGATACTCAGGTTTGCATCTCCTTCATGCATTTCATGTTTCATGCTTTGTATTTTTTCTGTATTTATCCCCCAACTTTGTTTTCCTATCCCTAAAAGCAGAAAGCACTCTGAGAGTGTAGACCTCCGCCCAGCAGCTAATTTTCCCCCATAATGTGATTTATACCCAACAATAATAGGCCTACATTTATTTTATCAAAATTATTGGATTTCTTGACTGTGAAAACATAACTACAGCCTTTGGAATCATATTCATATCATTATTAGTGCAACAGTTATAAACAAAAATCAATATTTCCAAAATTTTCCTCTGGATCTACGTAGGTCCACAACTATTGAAGACACATCAAATCTGTTTGCACAGTTTGGTGTTAGTAGCATCTCAGTTCTGTTCATTGGCTACGTGTAAAATTTAGAATTGAATTTAAAATCCTCTTAACTTACAAAGCCCTAAACAATAAGGCTCCATCCTATATCAAAGACCTTATTGTTCCCTACAAACCAATCAGAACTCTCCGCTCCCAGAGTGCAGGTCTACTTGTGGTTCCTAGAATCTCTAGAACTAGACTGGGAGGCAGAGCCTTCAGTTACCAAGCTCCTCCTGTGGAATCAACTTCCAATGTGGGTGAGGGATGCAGACACACTCCTTGAAACCTAGGCTTAAGACTTTCCTTTTTGACAAAGCATATAATTAAGTCTAGGTCAGGAAAACCCTTAATCTTCCCTTAGCTCTGCTGCATAGTCCTAGGCTGCTGGGGTAGAGTGATGCACTGAGCTTTGCTCTCTACCTCCTTCTGTATCTCCTTCTTTAACTCCTCCTTTACCTCTCTCTCTAAATCTCTTTCCTTCCTCTCACTCTTTCTCCCACCATCTCCCTCTCTCTCTCCCCATTTTATCTCTCCATGTCCTTTTTCTCCATTTCTCACCTTCTCTCTAGTCGCCTCTCTTTCTCTATCCCCCTTTCTTATTTTCTATTTTTGTTATACTGTGATACTGACTTGCATCTTCCCTGTAGTTTTGAGCTTCTACCCTCTGCCGTACAGTAGGTCTCTTGATATCCTTGCTGTGTGTTTGCTGATTGTGGACCGGTCCAGTGTCTGTGTTGTTTGTTGTTCGATCTCGACTCTTTTGTCTCTCCTCTGTCCACTAACCCCAGCCGGTCGAGGCAGATGGCCGCCTACCCTGAGCCACTGGTTCTGCTGGAGGTTTTTCTCTTCTTTAAAGGTAGTTTTTCCTCCCCCAGTCGCCCTTGTCTTGCTCACGGTGTTCCTGTTGGGTTAACTCGCTGTATAGTCTCGAGGTCTCGGCCTTGAATTGTGAAGTGCCTAGAGATAATTGTTGATTATGATTCGCGCTATACAAAAAAAATTGATTTTAAATTGAATTGTAGCTTTATTTGTTATCTTGCAGTGACAACTAAATTTACCTGTTTTGGATCACAGTATCCAAGATGTTGCCAGGATCTGAATAAATCTATGTGATATTGTAGAACCTGTTGTGAACTTAGCATGTATTGTTTTGCATTGGCCCTTCATATTTATTGTGGAGTTACATGCAAAAATGCTGATAAAGAATCCTTCTAAAATTTCCTGGATCCTGACAGTGATCCGAATCACTCCCAAAATCAAATCGAATGGTACTTATGCCATTTGCATCCTATGTGGAGCATTTTATCAAAATCCATTCATAACTTTTCGAGTTATCATGTTTACAAACAGACAAAGAAATGGGACAAAAACATAACCTCCATGGAAGAGGGAAAAATGGCCTCATGCTTAATCCTTATCTTCACACTGCCTGTTGTCTTTAAGCCAAAATGAGTAGAAAGTGAAAGAAACAGTTAAAAATTAAACAAAATGCTGTCTTCATTGTAATTAAGCGTAGGCATCACAGCCCTGTTTTATGGCGGTTAAATACACTCTCAACTGTCATGTAATGTTTGTGGGTAGTGGTGGTTACATCGTTTAAAAAAACATGACTTTGTGAATGTTAAAGGGGCAAAAATTAGCCCTTTTATGAACACATTCATAATAATTAGAATGGGAAAAGCTCAGTTGAAAGTGCAGATGGAGGACCACCACTGTGAAACCACTCAGCATGCCTCGTCATCGCTGAGATTTTATAAGAGATCTTGCATTGCCGTGTACATTTGCTTTCATGTACACGGCCCAGGTATCTTGCTCTGGCACCAAAAATATCTATAAACTCAGTCTACCACTTGACAAATTCCCCACACATTCATGGTGACAAATTGCTAAATCTTGTTCCAAGTGGTGTTTTTACTGCTCCTTATAATGTGCAAAATCATGGCTAAAAGCTGTTAAATCTCAAAGTACCATTCTTGCATTGCTACATCCTGTTAACTTGTGTCTTTCATTAGTGCATGGTGAACGACAGAGCAGCAGCTTGGCACAAGGTGTAGAATTTTGAGTGGCATATGGATGCCCAGTAGGGTAAATTTCATTTTCCACTTCTCCATATTAAAGTGAAAATAGTATAACTTGAGAAAAGGATCTGAAAATTGTTGGACGGGTAAATGTCAGCTTGGAATTTCACTGCATTAGTGTGGACATGGCCGGAGGCTCCCTTTTAGCTACTGGCTGCGACAAGATCCTCGCTGTCACCTTTGCTGTGGTTTTCTAGGATGTTTGTGTGTATGTGTGCTGCTAAAGCTCCTTATTGGCCGGTGATGGTGGAGTCACCATTGAGTGAGTGATGAGGTTTAGAATGACGGG
>JAQQAE010020419.1:0-10695 GCA_029823295.1 Pseudamia nigra | reverse complement strand
AAAGCATGATGCTGCCACCACCATGCTTCACTGTAGGTATGCTGTTCTTTTGGTGATGAGCAGTGTTGTTTTTGCAGCAAATATAACTTTTGGAATTCTGGCCAAAAAGTTTAACCTTGGCTTCATCGGACCATAACACATTTTCCCACATGCGTTTGGGGGATTTCAAATGTCTTTTTGCAAAATGAAACCGGGCTTGGAAGTTTTTCTTCTTAAGATAAGGCTTCCGTTTTGCCACCCTACCCCATAGCCCAGACATATGAAGGAGATGGGAGATTGTTGTCACATGTACAACAGACCGTACTTGCCAGAAATTTCTGTCACACGGGTCTTCTGAATCGCCATTAGTCTGACCTGTCACCTAGGACCAGTTTGTCGTGGGAGACCCTAACAGGGGAGAATAAACCCCTGACAACATAGCTGCTAGGATCACTCAGGTACACAAACCCTTCCATCACGATATGTTGGCGATTCAAGGAGTGGACATACATATCATTGTTAGTTCAGTAGTTATTCATGATGGTGATAGTTTCGGTAAGTATCTATTGAACTAATAATGATATGTATGTGATTCCAGATGATAATGGTAGGTTTTCATGGTCAAAGGATCCAATAATGAGGGTCAAATTAATTTAAGAATATTGCTTTTGGTGCAATAACATTATGGAGGAAATGAGCATAGGTTCAAATGCTAATGGTAGGTATTCACTATGTAGACAAACTGAGCTGCATGGGGGAGGTCTAAGCTCTCTGAGAGCTATAGTTTTGCTTATTACTTTATCAATTTTCATTGATTTTCTCTGCTTTGTCCACTTTATAATTTTTTTTATTTAATGTTTCTGCGGGCACAACCGCCTCCATAAAATAAAATGAACAGGGCAGGCAGATATTTGACAATATAGTCACGTGACACTGTTTTAACCAGAAGAAACTCAGCTTTTGGGCTCTGTTTCATTTCTACCTATAAAGCTGTTCTTGATTGGCTTAAAGTTATGACTGACCGCCGTAATGACCACTTTTCACATTTACTCACACAAGCCCTAACTCTCTTATGTGGTTCAACATGGAAGCTTTTAATAGCATTTATTTATTTATTTACTGCCACCACTTAATCCTCGCGAGGGTGGTGGAGGGCGCTGGAGAGAATCCCCGCTGACATAGGGCAAAGGCGGAGTACACCATGGATGAGTCGCCAGTTCATCACAGGGATGCTTTTCATAACCTGTTCATCTTTTTTTTTATTTTCAAAACAAAAATCTGTTTTAGCTCCTTTAGATTGAACACTCATTGTTTGTTAACATAGCTTAAAGTTGCCTGTCAGGAAAAATAAGCTATGAATGTCTACAGAAACACAGATTCACGCTTTGTCTGATTTATTTCCCTGTCTTGTACACTGACTGTGACTGAAATGCACCTTGTAGTAGTCGTAGAGCAGGCCGAGGGCGTTGGCGCTGTCCTCGTCTCCGTTGATGCTCATCATGGCCTTGGTGGCAGCCGTCAGCGGGTTCTCCAGGTACGACCTCCATGCCTCGTCCTCGCTGGTGTAGGCCCGACGCACCGCAGGGAAAGAGGTCTCGTTGGGGACCACCACCACCAGACGCTTACTGACACACACACAGACACAAACACACAAATATCCCATTAAAAAGAAATCATGTACTTTCTGACTTTACACTGGCATTTGCCATGCTGTTGAGGCATTGTACTTTAAATCTTCTTCTTTTTCTTGTCCTTTTGGCTGTTCCCTTCAGGGGTCGCCACAGCGAATCATCTGCCTCCTTCTCACCCTATCATCTGCATCTTCTTCTCTCACACCAACATTGATTGTACTTTAAATAAGATTCTAAAATAAAAAATACATATTACACGACCGGTAGATCCAAGCCTTGTCTGATAATGACACGAGAGGTGAAGAGATTCAAACCAGTGAGCAGAAATATTTATTTGTTGCTGCAAGGATGTCAACCCAGACCCACACGATTATCACTCACACAAAACAGAATCAATAACAGAATGTTTTTGTCTCACATGTTTAATTAATTTCAAAGAGTAGTTGTTTTTGCAGAATATTTTTACTCTCACAAAGGTACAAATGTACGTCTACTTTGTTACATTTCTCTCCACCTCAACGAGTAGAGGTAAAAAAAAGGCTGAAATGGAAAAAAATACAATTAAATAATCAATTAAATAAAAATGTGGGCAAAATAATCAAGCAAATTATCTAAATGAATCAACGAAGCAGAGCAGTGAGCAAAAATATACAAAAATATTTTTAAAATGAACAAAATTAGCATAAAAAATTAACAAAATTATCAAGAAAACTAACAAGATTGAACAAATCAGTCAAGTAAATTGTACAAATGAACCAAATAAATAAAACAAATAACAAAATGAGCAACATAATGAAGAAAGTTAACAAAAAGTCAGTAAAACAAGCAACACTATGAGCATAAACGATCAAAAAGTTAAGAAAAATGAACAAAAACAAAATGAACAAAATAAGTAAAAAAACAAGAAAAAACAAACAATATAATGAAGAAATTGAACAAAAAGTCAGTAAAATAAGCTACAAAAGGAGGAAAAATGATCAAAAGGGTAATAAAATGAACAAAAAACAAAATGAGCAACAAAATAAGTTAAAAAATCAAGCAAAAATGAACAATATTATTGAGAAATTCAACAAAAAGTCAGTAAAATAAGCAACAATATGAGCAAAAATGATCAAAAATATTAACAAAAATGAACAAAAAATAAATTTGCAACAAAATGAGTAAATATTAGTAAAAATGTTCAAATTAAGAAAGAACATTTGTAAAAACAAGACAAACAAAAACCCAAAAGCCAGCTGATTATACTGTAATAAATTCCATGATATGAAGTTACTCATATTAGCTTTTTAACTCCTACTCAAGTCATTGTATTTATGAGTACTCCTACTTGTACTTGAGTCATTCTAAAGTAACAGTAATTCTACAGGAGTTTGTGCGTTTGTGTGTACTTTAGCCACCTGCAGTAGATACTCTATCGCCTGAACTCATCCCTCGCTTTCAGTCCTTCAAATCCTCTGGAAGGCGTCAGTTTTGGAGATTTATACCAATCCAAAAACTTCATGATGTTTGAAAGAAGTCGTATTTCCCAAACGTGGACTCCTCATCTCCACGAAGCAGAATCCTCAAGCCGTCCATTGTTAATATCTAAGAATATTTAGTCAAAAAACTCAACTCCGCAAAATTTGGTTGAAGGGTTAGAGCTTGAAACTTTTGCAGATCCAGAACCTTTTAATCACTTTATTTTACACTGCAAGGTGTTTTCTGTAGACATTTTTGGTAACTTTTCAGGGAATTATGTCTGGATCTTGATGAAAAAATCTAAGATATTTTGAAAGGTTTCCGTGAACATCTCCAAGTTGGTGCAGATCCAAGTAAAAACCAGGATGTTGTGCAGAAACAAACAGGACTATGCTGAGATAAAGGGAAGTGAATAACATATGTATGATATTTTAATGTATATTCAGTCGAGCATGATGGATTTTGCTTCTCATCTAGCTCTGTGGGAGGAGTGTACTACGGGTGCAGGTCCTTGCTCTACGACAGACATTCTAGTGTAAAAGCTTTACTACTGTTGGTGGATTTTACACTTTTACACTATCATCACCATGTGTCACAATAGTGGTACAGACACCTGCATCTAACGAATGCATCACACATAGACACACAGACTGAAAAAACCTGCTCCTTGCGTCACATTTACACAGAAATAACTGTTAGAGCTGGAGTGATGAGTCGCTGCAGGTGCATCAAACGGATAATAGAACCACATCTTATTCAGTTAGCAGTGAACTATTCAATTCATCATGTTTAGAATGAATTTAATCCATCTGAGCCCACTTTGAATTCCCTTATTCCTGTTCAAGGGTGTAGATATTATCTGAACAATGGGGGGGGGAGGGGTGAAACAATCCAGAAAAAGTAAAAAAGTAGTAAAAAAAAACCAAAACAAAACAGAACACGAAATCAACAGAATACTGAGGCAAGTAATCAAAACAATGCACAACAATGAGCAAACAAACTGAAAAAATGTGAAAAACAGGAGAAGAACAAACCAAAGAGTCATGAAAATGAGTCACATTGAAGAAAATAATCAAGAAAGTGAAGAGAAATGATCAACAAAAGAATAAATAAACAAAAAGAGCAAACATAAGTGACATAATGAATAAAAATATACCAAACCAAAAACAAAACAGGCAGGAAAATAATGAAAAATGTACCACATAATCAAGGAAAAAGAACAAAAGTGAAGAAAATGCCAACAAAATGAACCTGAATCAGTAAAAGTCAATTTTAACTTTTTCTGGCCATTTTGCACAAAATCAGTTTAAATAATTTCAAAATGAACAAAATAAGCTCAAAATCAAAATGAATAATCTTTTTTTTTTTTAAATGTTTAAATATTAAGAAATAATCAAGACAAGTGCTTAAAAAATGACTAAAATAAGTAAGAATATTAATAGATATGAATAGAATACTCAAGAAAATGTACAAAAATGAAGAAAATGATCAAGACAATGAACAAACTAACTGAAAAAACCAAATAAACTGAAATGAGGACAAACAAACAAAGAAATCAAGAAATGATCAAGAAAAGAATAAAATAAACACAATGATACAAAGTAAGTGACAAAATGAAGAAAAATATACCAGGTAAAAAAGAAAATAAGGAGGAAAATTAAGAAAAATATCCCATATAATGAAGACAAAATCACAAAAATTAGAAAAATAAGCAATAAAATGAAGTTAAAATGAGTAAAGCAGTCGATTTTAACTTTAAATAAAAAAACAAGCTTCTAAAAATCAACGTCAATTAAGAAATTGATTGATTGAAGAAATAATCAAGAAATTGAAATTAACCAACATTGGACAAAAGCAGGATTTGTAGAGACAAAAGAGATGCATATCAAATAAAGTGTGAATATTTTACAAATACTAAGGGGACAAACCTAAACGACTTGTTTTAGTTCTAGTTATTAAAAAAAGTTGACGTGTGTTTTGATACTTGACATAAAACCTTATTTTCTCCTCTGATAACGAGGTATTAAATATGATTACCATTAAAATATACAAATAAATCTTAATTCAGACCTGGATGATAAATCAAAATATTCTACATGGTGATATTTAATCATTACGTTTTCTCATAACAATGACTTTGTTTTGTGTCTATAATGATAAGAAATCATTATCTAAAAAGGCTGCTTTTTATCTTCTTGTGTTATTTTACACCTTTTAAGTCATCTTTGTGTGTCTTTTATATTATGGCTCATATTTTTACATGTGTTGTTGTTTTGCAGCCTTATCGTCAGTTTCATTGATTTGCATCCTCATACATCATTTTTGTCTTTTTTTCACCTTTTTCATTCCCCTTTTTCCTGCTTTCTGCATGTTTATGTCATTTTCATCTTTTTGCATATTTTATGCCTTTCTTGCATCTTCTTCCTCATTTCGTGTGCATTTTTTGTCCTTTTTCTAATAAATTAGACCCACACATAATCATTGAACCTGGACGAGAACTCAGGCTTTAAATTCTAATAAAATCGAGACATGCCATTTATTGTGGAACCGTACTGGCTGATACAAACTTTTTTTAATCATAAAAATGTTTATTTTGGTCATAATGACTAATATCATTTGTTCATTTATTACACTCGAGGTGAGTAGAGCAGAGAGAAACAGTACTCAAGTAAAAGTATTACTACTTTATCATCAGAATGACCCACTTGGGAGTACAAGTACTCAGAAACATAAGTACAGTACCTGAGTGAGTGTAAAAGAGTATCACATTAAACTCAACCATTACTTTATTATAGGATAATAATATATTGCATTCCAGTAGATATTTTGGTCATTTTTGTTTATTTTCATGATTACTTAAATTTTTATTCATTTTGTTTATTTTCTTGATTGTTGTTCAATTATGTTGGTTATTTTTATGAATTTTTTAAAACTTGCTGTTTTATTATTTCTTACCTTCGTTGTTGCTTAATTTTTCACTTTGACCCATTTTGTTGCCTATTGTGTTCATTTTTGGTAACATACCTGATTATTTTTGGGAATTTTTGATCATTTGGTAGCTTACTTTGTTCTGTTTTTACATTTTCGATTATACCTGCTCATTTCGTTGCTTTTTTTTTCATTTTTTTGATTATTTTTGTTTATTTTGTTTCTCGTTTTGTTCATTAACTTTCTTGATTATTTCGTTGCTTATTTTGTTCAATTTTTTAACTTTCTCAAGTACTTTTGCTCTTTTTTTGTTTATTTTGTTCTTTTTTAACTTTCTAAAGTACTTTTGCTGATTTTTGCTCATTTTGTTGCTTACGGTATTTTGTTCATTTTTTTTAGCTTTCTTGAGTATTTATGCTCATTTTAAAATTTATTTTGTTAATTTTTTGCTTGATTTCTGAACAGCATTCTCCATTGTTGTTAATTTACTTGATTATTTCTTCATTTTTGCTCGTTTTGTTGCTCATTGTGTTTAGTCGTGTTTGTCATGTTTTATATTGTATAATTTACTTGACTATTTTGTTCAGTTTTGTCAATTTCCTTGATAATTTTGTTAATTTTATGCTCATTTTGTAATTTTGTCCAGTATTTATTAATCCTTTTACTTATTTCATTCATTTTGGTGATTGTTCTTGTTAAATTTCTGCTCATGTCATGGCTTAGTTTATTCATTTTGTTCATTTACTTATATATTTTTTTATTTAACTCATTGTTTGGTTTATTTCAAGCTATATTACTCCTACTCATTGAGCTGTGGCCAAATGTAACTGAGTAGAAATACATTTTCTTCATCACAAATGTCACTGTGTAAGAGTAAAAAAGTATTCTGTGAAACTACTACTCTCAGAGGTACATTTACTTTAAAACACTACTTAAGCCCATGTAAAGAAGTTGATCATGGGACCGTACTGGTTGATATGAACATTTTTTTGGTCTGACCATCTTCATTTGTTCATCTATTACAGTAGAGGTGAGCAGAGAAACAGTACTCAAGTAAAAGAATTGTTACTTTACTATCAGAATGACTCACGCGGGAGTAGAAGTACTGTACTCAGAAATGTAAGTACCTCAGTGAAAGTAAAAGAGGAGCTCATTAAACACTACCCAAATAGTAACTTCAGAATGTCGAATTTATTCCAGTGTCAAATACTGAACATGTGATTTATTCTACAGGTAAAAACAAAGTAAAGGTCACATTATTCATCATCAATAAAGTGTCAGAAAAAGACAAATATACACAATAAATACATGATGTTTAACACCCTTTACTGTTTTAACATCAAGAAAACATCTTTATCACAGGCTCCAGTCTGTTGCCTATTTAGTTGCTTGGATCATTTTGCTCATTTTGTTTTTGCGCTTATTATGTTTCTTTTCTAAAAACTGACAAAATTGCAATTGTTTTGCTTATTGTTTTTTTTTAATCTATTGCTGATTTTCTGACTTAGTTTGTTCATTTTTTTTATTTCCTCAATTAGTTTGTTCATTTTTGCTTATGTTCCTGCCTCTATTTTTTATTTCTTGATTGTTTTTTTTAATTGACTTGATTATTTTGTAGGGGAGGGATTTTGCTGATTATGTTGCAAAGTTGGTGTAAAACTCATTCCTACTCACTGAGACAAATGTAACTGAATAGAAGTACAAGCTCTCACCATGAATGTAACTGAGTAAGAGTAAGTGCTCTGGAAAAAAAAACTCCCAGAAATACATTATTCTGTAAAAACTACTCAAATACATGTAGTGGAGTAAATGCACTTGAGTACTACCAACCTCTGGGCAGCACAGCTTTATTTCAACATAAAAGAATTTTAAAAATTATAATGATAACAATAATAATAATAATAACGCCAGTTCTTCTTGCTCTGTGTATGTTTCGGACTGTTAGGATATAATTTGTACAAATAAAGTCGAACTCAATAAAGCTGCTTGTTTTTAGTGTTTCTCTTCGACAGGTTGCTCTAATAGTTCGGATCCGCTGCGCGTCCTGCTTCGAAAGCCCAGGTTTTTATTCACCGAAAAACGCACGATTTGAATGATGTGAACGCAATACGTCTTAAAGCCTTCAGAAAAATCGCGTCCTTGCACTTTGAGGCTTTTTTTCCATCAGTCAAAAATGGCGAATTCGGCTCTAACGAAATCCACGGCGCCGACAAAGGCAGCTTTACTGGACTTTTCTCACCGAGGCCTGAGATTCGGATTTTTACAGAAAAGCGCAGAAAGTAGCGGAGCCGGAACGTCTGCTCCTTTTCTCATCCTCAGATACAACCTGTTCCCTCATGAAAGGCGCTTTTCACCAACTCCCCGCTACACCTGAAAAACACCTGAAAAACACCTGAGAAACTTAGTGCGCGCGGATCTCCTACAGTCTCCTCGCGGCTCGATCACTTACTTGTCTGTGTCCTGTGACATATTTTGCTTCCTCTCCGCTTCTTCCTTGTGAAACTGGACTTTCAAGTCGGAGCAGGTAACAGTGAGTGAGCTGCCACAAGTTGAGCTACAGGTAAGTCTACTTTTCCTCGACCCGCTTCTTCTCTCCCTGCCCCTCCGTGTGTGTGTGTGCGCGTGTTATTGTGTAGTGTGTGTGTGTGGGTGTGTTATTGTGTAGTGAGTGTGTGTGTGTTATTGTGTTTGTGTAATGCGTGTGTGTGCTCCCGTTTAGGATCCACGTATTATTTGTCATACATGAATCCTTATGCGTATCCTGTTACTCCGCATCATAACATTTACTTTGTCTTACTGTCTGTGTTTGAAATTCTCTCATTGAAACACTTAGAAACAATTGAGGCTTGCGGCCTCTATTTACTCCCGTGACGTGAGGCTGTGCTCTGATTGGCTGTGTGGCTCAGAGAGGCGGGTTCAGATGCGCCTCGCCTACAAACGAACTGACATAACTGGAAACGGCGCCTTTTAAAGCAAACTTTTAGGTTTTTAAAATGAAAAATAGCGATTTACATAAAGCCTCCCAAGAAAACAGTCATCAGTGCGGCTATAAAACTCGTATGACCACTGGCCAAGGACGTAACTTTGGTTTAAACTCTCCCTGCTGCTACATTCACATTCTTGCTCCTGATATAAAATAAGCTCTGTTAATGTTCACATAGTTTAAGAGAGGTATTTCAATGACTATTCTGAAGTATGTAATTCCCACTAGAATTCCCAATGCAAAAACTTGGAAATCTAAAATGTTTTTACCCTTCCTAGACACTCAGTAGCACCTTCAGGGTGCTATCAGCGGGTGCTTTAGGTCGTCTACTTAATTCTGATACCATGATCGTTATTCTAGCCACAGAACTGAGGTTAGGGTTTATCGTGTCAGTCGTGATTATTGCCATTTTTCTTAACTCATTTAATTTTGTGATTAATCAATTGTGGTGATTAAAGCATTTATTCTGAGAGGACTAATGTTTAGTCTTTAATTTATCATACAACCCCAATTCCAAGAAGTTGGGACATGGTAAAATCTAAATAAAAACAAAATGGAATAATTTGCAAATCTCATGAACCCATATTTTATTCCCAATAGAACATAAACACCATATCAGGTGCTGAAACTTAGATACCTTACCATATCATGGAAAAGAGTACAGTGGGACTTTCGTAGTTCAGGTTACGAATCTCTGCACCTATTGTTTCACCTAATTTTTTCACTTTTTTCACCTAAAATACTGCTTCATTTTGTGTTTTTCATCATGGGTCCAAAGAAACATGGCTGTCTCCGTCTCATCCTCCTCTGGTAACTGTCTTTATAAATCAATAAATGTGCATGTACGGGTGTGTAATACATACTTTATATGGGAGTTTTTGTGGATCCAGAACGGATTAATTGGTTTTACATGTATTCCTATGGAAAAACTCACTTCGGCTAATGAATGAATCGCCCAATGAACGTGAAGCCGGAACGGATTAAATTCGTTAGCTGGGTCACCACTGTATCTCCTTTTAAATTTGATAGCAGCAACACATCTTAACAAAGTTGGACAAAGGGCAACAAAAGGCTGGAAAAGTGATTGGCACAAATCAAAACCAATTGGAGGAGCATTTGACGACTAACTAGGTTAACTGGTAACAGGTCAGTAACCTGACCGGGTATAAAAGGAGCATTTTAGAGGGATGTGTTGCTGCCATCAAATTCAAAATGAGCTAATATTTTCCATGAAATATCAAAATGTCTATTTCATCATGTAATATGTTGTTTATGTTCTATTGGGAATAACACATGGGTTTGTGAGATTTACAAATAAATGTATTCTGGTTTTAATTGATGTTTTGCACAGTGTCCCATTTTTTTGGAATTGGCATTGTATCACAATTAGGCAGCTAAGCTGTGGCGTGTAACAGTTAGCCTGCCTGCAGAGGCATAATGAACTCATCACACCACACCTTGTCATTAATATACTGTAAAGACTACATTTTACAGAGAATAGCCGATCAGTTCCAGATCAGGTAAATCCTACCAGCACATTTATTCTGTGGCGCCCTCGCCTAGCTTTACTTCATAACAGCAAACTACAAACCAGCTAACTTCAGACAACAATTCACTAGCTAACTCAATGACATGACAGTTACCGTATTTTCCGCACTATAAGGCGAACCGGATTATAAGGCGCACCCCCCAAAAATGTCATTTTGAATTTTGTTT
>JAQQAE010020418.1:0-10695 GCA_029823295.1 Pseudamia nigra | reverse complement strand
TGTGTTAGCTTGGCTAACAGCTGACTATTCGTTAATTCTCGTTGTCAGAGGTAAATTTTTTGCAGTTTTTTTCCTCAGTATACGAATTTCTCATTGTCAGAAGAGCTCTTTGTCCGAGGTACCACTGTATATTAACAACATTGAAAGGCAATGACAAGGAAAGCATCAATGGGGGGGAGGGGGGTTGAATACTTTTTATAGACACTCTAATCACCTCTGTCAACACTGTCATTACCAGGAACCTAAGGGAAAGACAAGGAAGCCTTTTTTCCTGTTATCCAAAGCCACAGCAGGTCTCAAGCAGACAACGGTGCTATTATTGTAACCAGTGGCAATGTGAACGGCCTCCTCTCCTTTTTTTACACACTGATTACACCCACCACTCCTCTTTAACAAGCATGACAATAGCCATAAACAAACCTCACATGGGCTTCTCAGTAGCTGAACCCCTAATTGAGACAAGTGGGGATAATTTCCTAGAGGAACCGTCTGAGTGGCGCTGGACAGGTATGCTAATAACCTCTGACCCCTAACCCGGCTTGTGCTGACATGAAAGTTGACCCGTGGTGACCCCTGTAGGGTAGCCAACAGGCCACGGTGTAGTGCTTTCTACATAGAGCTGCCTTTGAAGTGGGCCAGGGCCTTTTCCCATGGCCCCGCTGGTCGAGACCCCTCCGGCCAGGGAGACAGGACAGATAAGAGGTTACCTGAGGCGAGGTCAGACCATTGCGGATGTTACCCACCGCACAACTACTCTGTCTTCCTTCAAGACACCTCTAAAATATTTCACCCCCCACAGCTTCATCCCACCCGCGCCTCCAAGCACATATCAGCCACACACACACAGAGGTGAAGATGAATTGGCTTAAATTAATGGCTTGTTTATTTTCTCAATTGTTTTTGTCCATTTTTGTACATTTATTAATTATTTAGTTAATTTTCTTAATTATTTGTTCTTTTTTGTCTTCTTGTTTATTTTGTGGATTAGTGTGTGCACTTATTTGGTTTTGTGGCTTGTCTTGATCATTTTTGTTCATTTTCTTGATTGTTTTGTTCCTTTTGGTTCAATGTCTTGATTATTTTGTTCATTTTTTGATACATTTTTACTCACGTTCTTCGCGTTATTGCTTAATTTGTTCATTTTTTCTCAAATGGTGAACTTTTTCAATTTCTTAATTGTGTTCATTTTTTGTTAATTTCCGTTTATTTGGTTCTTTTCTCTGTTCGTTGTCTGTTTTAAAAATTTTCTTTATTTTTGCTCAATTTGTTGATTGTGTTGTTGATTTTGACTAATTTTCTTCAGTTCAAAAAACCTTTTCAATTATTAAGCAGTATTTTGTGTGTGTTTTGTTCAACTTTGTTCAACTTATTACTATTTTCTTGCTTATTTTGTTTATTTGTGTTAATTTTGTCAGTTATGTTGTTAATTTTCTTGATTTAAAAAAAATATATTTTGCCCATTTGGGGATTAATTTTGTACAGTTTTTTTTTCTCATTTTCTCAAATATATTTGTTCATTTTGGTAACTTGTTTATTATTTTGCTGATTTTTTAAATTATTTGTTGAATTGTTGGTCATATGTGTTCACTTTTGTGTTCATTGTGCAGATTAGTTTGTTAATTTATTTCTCTTTTTTGCTTTTTTTGCTCATTTTTGTTCATTGTCTTGATTATTTTGTTTATTTTTGTTCAGATTCTTGATTATCTTGTTCATATTTTGTAAATTTCTGTTCAGTTAGTTTTGCTTGTTCATTTCTTGATGATTTTCTTCATTTTATAATTTTTTTATTAACATTCTTCAAGGTGTTGTTTATTTTTAAATTTTTGTTCATTTTTTTGTCTTGGTCAGTTTTGCCCATTTTCTTCTTTTTAATAAAATTTGTTTCAATATGAACATTATTTTTTCATGTTTAGTTACAATTAGTTAATTTTACTTTCTTATTTTTTATTCCGTATTTTGTGTATTTTTTATCAGCATTTTCCTTATTACTTTATTTTCTTGATTGTTAAAAAAATATTTTAATCATTTGAGGGTTAATTCTATCCATTTTCATTCAGTTCATTTTGATGATCATTTTCTTCATTTTTGTTAATTTTCAGTAGTGTAAAACACATCTTATCATCTACTACACTTAAAAGTAAGACACCAAAAAGCATTTGGTTATGCTATTTTATTTCCAAGAAAAACATACAGATTATATCTCAGTTTATATTTTTTTTTCTAAGCTTGGTGGTATTTTAGTTCATTTAAAAAAATTGTTCAATTTGGTTCATTTTCCAGATTAATATCTTCATTTTTGATCATTTTTTTGACTTTTTCGTTTATTTTTGTTGACTTTTTAGAACCTATTCAAAAAATGTATTCAGCGCTCAAAGTGTCCAGAAATGTCCAACTAAAAATGTCCCCACAGCATTCAGACGAATCCTCCTTCCTTGCACATGTGGATGTCTTCCTTATTTGGAGACAGTTAAAAAGCCCTGGTGGCTAATTTGGAAGCATGTCAGATAAGGTTTCGGAGTTTGTGTGTGCAGTGTGTTTATTTGTGTACATGTGTGTTGAAGTGTGCGTCAGCATGGGGTGGTCAGATCAGGTCCCATATTCTCAGGGTGGGCAGCTGCCAACTATAACTTTCCCCCCAGACATTTTTACACAGTGAGAAAAGTTCCAGGAGGATGGATGACGCAATTTAACCAGCTGATTATACTTCACAAGAAATCTAAATCACAATGATGGTGAAATAAATTACTTTACTAATGGACATGAGAAATTGCAACTCTGTTTCCAAAACAGTTCGGTCACCATGTGAGAGGTAAATAGAAACAGAAGGCAGCGTTTTGCAAAACAGTGAAACCCCTATTTAACTGAACATAGCACAAAGACCACATACTGTAGCAAGTGCAACAAATGCTCCAATTTAATTTGATGCCAGCAACATGTTTCAAAAAAGTTGGGTCGGGGTCAAAACAAACGTAAACTGGCACAACAATGGACAAAGTTGCAAATTTGCACATAGCATACTCTCCAGTCTAGCTTTAGTCAGACTAATGCAACTAGAAAATGTGCAATATCTGAAGAGATTGCATGGGATCACTGATTCAAAATAGGTGAACTTACTGAAAAAGTTCATGAGGGCAGCCGAGGTTTGAATGAACATCAAAGGATCAAAGGCAGTGCAGCGTTGGCACTCTATTCATGAACATTCTGTTTAACTTCTCCATTCATTTCTAATGGGAAAAAATTGTGAAAAAACCAAACTTATTTAAAAACTACAAAACACAACAGATTTACAAAATGTAAATGTAATTTAGTGTCCCTCGTTGTGAGGGTTGTGTCAGGAAGGGCATCCAATGTAAAAACCCTATGCCAGATCAAGCATGCGAATCATTGGTATTTCGCTGTGGCGACCCCTGAGGGGGGCAGCCGAAAGGAGAAGACGAAGAATAGCTGGAATGTCCCGGACAAGCTTGTCAATATGGTGTTTGAATGGCATGAATCAGGCGAAAACTGTGGGAGTAGATGTGTTCCAAAAAGGGGTGGAATAATAATAATAATAATAATAATAATAACAATAATAAATGGAATCTTCAGTGAAAGAGAATAATAATTTCTAAAAGACATTGCTTGGCAGTACATGTTGCTCCAAATGCTAGATATACAGTATTGTTGCCTTCACAAATGTACAGAAACCTATGCCTCGTGCATTAATGCACTGACACACTGCTCTCGCTACATGTATATTGTATTTTAATTGTGCTATTGATCATATGTTTTGTCTTGCTGTTATATTTTGTCTTGGTGGGAAGCCATAAGGATGCATTGTAATGACAATAAAGCTTCTGATTGTGACTAATGGATCCTCATGCCATTACAGATGCCACTGGAACTGGGGTTGGTTTCAAAGTTGTAATACATTTTATTTAGGATGTTAAACAAATTGGTTAGTTCTTTGTGCATGATCAATGCAATTGTTTAAATGACCAAAACAAGGCAAAAAAAATGCATATTCACAACACAATTGCAGCTTTTTTTGCTCATTTAAGATATGGCTCCAAAAGGTGTTGCTGTAAACTGGACTCTGTACATGTACCTATCAAATGGGATAAAACAAAGTCATACTCGATGTGGATGTGGGCCTTATAAGAAGCAATATTTAGCTATTTTTGTTGAATCAATGAAAGTCACCGCGCCATTTTCAACAAAAAGTCAACATTTTAATCTCTTGACATCACTCTATGTGGAGTTTGTTGAATTACAAACAGCTGGAAATGGCAACAACAAGGCAAACCTTGCAAATGGTGGTTCCAGGAGGCTGTCATAGGTCTGGACTTGTGCTTATATGTCAAGCCCTTTTTCACAATCATGCCGAATAACCGTAATATTATCCTCCAAGTTTGGGAACCACATGAACTCAAACAGGTTAACATCCTGCATTTAAGCCAACGATATAATCCATGAATTTGCAGACTGCAGTAAAAAGAAAAGGATAACCCCGAAGGCCTCATTGTCTGGCACCCCAATCAACATAACTGACACGGGCATGCTTTGTTTGTGTGAGACGAGCGAGGCTGCTGCTCCTGCTGAGCTGCGGGGCAATATTACGACCCTCCTGTAATTACAGGGTAATCTTTGTCAATCACTGTCAAAACACACTGCACCATGAGACACCTGGCTTCCCTCCTTTTTTTTTGTGGCCATCACACCTCACCGATGATGGGCCCCCAGTGACGAGCATAGAAATTACATTAAGGGCAATTTAACATGAGCGCTTTAGTTCGATGATGACTTAATGGTTACAATTTGTCCACATACATAACTGCATTTTCAGAGCCATAAACCTTTACACTCTATTTCCCAGGCTGTGTATAAATTTATATGCATGCATCCAATCTGTGCCGTTACATTTTGGTACATACATGCACACAGTTGATTAATGCACACAGTCTAATTACAGCCATGACAAGTGTTTATCTGCCATTCATACATCTCCATTAAGCAGCATTGTTTGCCATCACTGCCGGTCAGAGTTCATTCCATTGCATTCTAGTCTGACAAAGCATCAAGCAATCAGCACAAAAAGGCAGTTATTATCTTTTATTTGGAAAAACGGACACATCCGAAAAGTGACATGTAATTATTTTATGTCCTGAGAATTCCATAATGAGTTACTAGGAATCAAAACCATTACAGGCAAATGTTGATTAACTCCTGTCAGTGCCATTATAATGTGTATTTTTAAAGAAAGAGCATTTACTACAGTTGTTATTTCAATAATCACTGGTATCATTTTCATAAAGGTGAAGCCTATAATACTGTACAAAAAGATTTCATCTACACTACTAGTCAAAAGTTAGGATACACCTTCACCTTCAGTGTTTTTTCTTTATTTCTATTATTTTCAACATTGTACATTAATACTGAAGACATTCAAACTGTGGAAGAACATGTATAGAACTATGTAGTAAGTGTTAAACAGCCCAGAACATGTTTTATATTTTAGATTGTCCAAAGTAGAAACATTTAGCTTTGAGATTCTTGTGGTAGTCACAGATTTCAAATTACAGGTGAGTTAATTTGTACAATTACTTGCCTTCTTATGAACTGAATTTACCTTAGAACTCAAATGTTGGACCTGTGAGAGATGTAAACTTGCTGACAAGTCAGTAAACATGGATGAAAACTGAAAAGCCACCTCATTGGGTGGATAGACAACTTCCAAACACATGTGCATTCTACATGATAACATCTGTACATGGCATTTTACAAATACAGTGCAGTAACATACAATGAATGAAAGTTGTATAATATTATGTGTCTGACTGATTAATGTTAAACAAATACACCAGAAATTAATGCCGTTCATTCAGTTGTTTTGAGTGGTAAAGTAAAGTTATAGTAAAGTTGGGGTTGGTGGGGTTTCTCTGATTTTCCTAGTTTCAACTTGAGGAGATATTCAGGTTGAATTTTCTGACTAGAAACTTAGAAATTCTGACTTCCAAGCACAACTGGAGCACACCATTATTGTGCTTTAGACAATCAGTTGTCTTGTGTAAAGGAAGCATGAGTCAATAGTCCCATTAGTGCTACTACAACCCCAGTACAAATCCATATTATGGTGAGAAACACTCAGTTCAGTACAAAGAAAAGACCATAAATGCTTTAAGAAGTGATGGCCAGTCAAATCTGAAAAATTTGGAGAACTTTGAATGTGTCCCCAAAAGAAGTTGCCAAAACCATCAAACGCTACAGTATGATGGAACTGACTCGTATGAGGACCGAGCCAGGAAAGGGCGATCATGAGCTACCGCTGCTGCACAGGATCGATTCACCCAGATAGCGCTGCACTTAGGGACATGTTCTTCTTTGGGTTGATTGATCTTCATTTCTTAAATTAATGATGGACTGTGTTTCTTGTATTAATATGGATTTGCATAGTAGTTGTAGTAGCACCAATAGGGCTATTGCCACCTTTTCTCTGCAGAAGAGAACTGATGGTCTAAAGAAACCAAAGCAATGGCACAATTCAACCTGTGATGTGAAAACTGTGACTCCCATCTGAATCTGATGAAAGAATGCAAATCTGTCATCAAAGCTTGTGTCTACTTTGGACAATCTGAAACATCAAACATGTTCTGAGTTTTTTTATTTACTACATAATTCCATACATGTTCTTTCACAGTTTGCATGTCTTCATGATTAATCTACAATGTAAATAATTTTAAAAATAAAGAAAACCCACTGAGGGTGAAGGTGTGTCCAAACTGTAAGACTATTGATATCCTGGACATGCACATTTCTGAGCATCCAACCCTTCCTTTCTATCCTCTTATGAACTATTAATCCAATGCCTTTTGTGCATATATTTATGAAGGGTAAAGGGCACATTTAAACAGCATTACTGGGGGTAATAAGTGCATGACAGTAATATTAAGACTGGACCAATCCCTCCCATTCCCCTGTAATCTAAACCTACGCATGCACATGTCCATGAGATTGCAAGTTCTGCGAGTTCTCTTGTGTCCGGTACATTGGGGTATCCGACACTCTACGAGCCTACACTTGACATGTCCGACCCCCTTAATTGTTTTTCCTGCCACATATAAAGTGGCAGCAGATGGGATCATGGAGACAGCTGCAGAGGTGATGGCTCCATCAATGACTGATGGATGAACAAGTGTTGTAGGTGCAGAAAGGACTAACCAGGGAGAGAAGGCGAAAGAGGGACAGAATTCTTAGGAAGGCAGGGAGGGACGTTGGATTGGTGATAGACAAAACATATTGGGTTAATGTGTGACATAGATGTGCCACAGCAGCAAAGAAGAGGGAGTTTCAGGTCAAGAATGTGAGGTCAGGAAGACAACGGGGTTGACTTTCATCATCAGCCGAAACACAAAGTTACACAACAAGGAAGTTGACATCAAGTATCAAGATCAAGTACAATATGAGCTACTTTGGCCGGGTCACTTTTTATGTTTCAAGGCTGAATGTGTCACATGATAGCCTAATATTCTACATTTATTAAATATAACACTGTGCTGAGTTCAAAGAGTGTCAAATATATGCACCACGAGTCAAAAGAATGGGCACATCCTTTTTTTTTTCTTTTGGTATTTTCATCCTTGTATGCTAATACTGAAGGCATGCAGACTGTGAAAGTGTTTGTCCTCAAATGAATGAATAAATTAAAAGTTTTATGTGAAATATGTGTCTTAAAAGAAGCTTATGCAAATTGCATACAGTACATTCTTATTAATCCTTTGAAATCTGTAATATTTAGTTGAGGCTTTTTTTTTGCCTATTATTGGCCCCACTTAGCAACTTAATAAACTAAATGATGCATACAGATACGGAAATGTTCACTTGTTTATTTTGTTTTGTTCATTTTCTGGCTTATTTTGCTTTTTGTTTGTTTTTAATAGTTTGATTATTTGTCTTCATTTTCTGGATTGATGCTAATTTTCCTGATAATTTTGTACATGCCTATTCATTGCCTTGATTATTTTCTTTATTTTTCTTCATTTTCTTGATAATCCTGTTTGTTACTGCTCATGTTGTTGATTATTTTGTTTATTTTTATTTATTTTTTATTATTTTCCTAATTTTCTTGATTATTTTGATTATTTGTCCTCATTCTGTTGATTATTTTGTGTATTTTTGTCATTTTCATGATTATTTGGTTTGCTTTTCTTCATTTTCTTAAAAAATTTGCTTGACATTGTTCACGTTGTTGATTTTTTATCTTGTTGAATTTTTTATTTATTTGTCTTTATTTTCTTAATTATGTGGTTTGTTTTTGTTTAACATTTGGATTATGTTTTTTCTTCATTTTTTTCCATTATTTGTCTTCAGTGCCTTGCTTAGTTTGTGTATTTTTCTTCTTTTTCTTGATTATTTTGTTTAATTTTCTTCATTTTCTCAATTTTCTTGGTTACTCCAACTGGTCATTTCTTTTTATTTCATGGATTTTGTTCATTTTTACTCATTTTTTTTAATTATTTCTTGTTCGTTTTTGGTTCGTTTTTCAACCACTTGGTTTGTTTTCTATTTATTTCTATGTCTACACACAGTGACAGATATTGTCGTCACATCCTCATGTAGAAATAGGCTACGGCGGTGTTGTGAAACCTTCCTGTGGGCAAGGTTTCTGTTTATCTGGAAAGAGGAAGTAATTCATAGAAATATTATGTAAGCTATATCTTGTGCCTGGGCGTACTTTTCCCATGTGGGCTCCAGCCTCTAATATTTCAAACCAGGACTATTTATAAAAGAAAATTGGGCTAAAACTTATGCCACTATGATCAAACTTCATCACATGCAGACATGCACCCCAAACAAAAACAACAAATAATGAGAAGAAATGGAGCATAAGTGTGGATTTCAGGGTCAGTATTTTCAGGCTGTATTCATTTCTGCTCATTGTCTCCATTATTTCATTTATTTTTTGAATGATTGTCTCATTTCTATGCAATTTTGTTCATTTTTTTTCAATTATTTGACTCATTTTTTGGTTAATTCTTGCTTATTTTGTGGATTATTATGCTTACTCTTTTATTTCCAGCATTATTTTGTTTGTTTCAAGTATCTCGGGGTCTTGTTCGCGAATGAGGGAAGGATGGAGTGGAAGATAGACAGGTGGATCAGTGCGGCATCTGCAGTGATGCGGACTCTGCATCGGTCCGTCATGGTGGAGAGGGAGCTGAGCCAAAAGGCGAAGCTCTCAATTTACCGGTCATGAGCTTTGGGTCATGACCAAAAGAATAAGATCCAGGATACAAGCTTACGAAATGGGTTTCCTCCACAGGGTGGTTGGGCTCTCCCTTAGAAATAGGATGAGAAGCTCAGTCATCCGGGAGAGACTCAGAGTTGAGCCGCTGCTCCTCAACGTCAAGAGGAGCCAGATGAGGTGGCTTGGGCAACTGCCTTCTGGACGCCTCCATGGTGAGGTGTTCCAGGCATGCCCCACTGGGAGAAGGCCCTGGGGAAGGCCTAGGACACTCTGGAGGAACTATGTCTCTTGGCTGGCTTGGTATCGCCTCAGGGTCCCCCCAGAACAGCTGGATGATGCAGGGAAGCCTGGGATTCCCTGCTCAAGCTGCTGCCCCCGCGACCCTGGATCAGCGGTAGAAGATGGATGGATAGATGGATTTTGTTCATTTTATTGATGATTTAGCTCAGTCTTGCATCATTTCCATTTGTTTCGTGGATTATTTCATTCATTTTTGCTGATTCTCTTGATGATTTCATTAATTTTGCTTGACAATTTTTTTGACTTTTGTTCATTTTCTTTATTTTTTTGTTTGCCTCTGTTTATTTTCTTGATTATTTCTTTATTTTATTAATTGATTGGCTCATTTGGTTCATCATCTTCTTCTATTTTGGTCATTGTCTTGGTTATTTTGTTTACTTTTGTTCATTTTCCTGATTATTTGTCTTATGGTTTTTATTTCTGTTCATTTTGTGGGTTATTTTCTTTCATTAAGTTACATTTTTGTTCATTTTGTTGCTTTTTTGCTTTACTTTTTCATTTTTTTAGTTTTTTGGGGGTATTTTCCATATTTTTTCTTAATTTTTGATAGTTTTCTTGTTTTGACAATGTTGGGACCTTATGTTCCTTATTTTGGTGATTTTTGTACATTTTGCTACAAACTGACACATTAACAGTTCACCCTAACTCAAAATACTGTGTTCAAGGCTCACTGTTCCCTGAAGGACCCAGAGATGCCTGACTCAGATACCCCCACCTCCACCACTGCACTGGGGTATCTTTTGAAAACATTTTCATTCATTTCTGTTCATTTGGGGGATATTTTGTTTACATTTGCTCCTTTTTATTTGCATATTTTGTTTAGAATTTTCTTTTCATTTTTTACCTTATTTTGTACAGTGGGCCAATAAGTATTGGGCAACGTAAAAATGTGCAAGTTCACCCATTTAAAAAAATGTGTAAGTGTAAGTGCATTCGCAGGACGAGGTAAACTTTACACTTTCAAACTTGTCAAAGGAAACAGGACATTCCAAGAGTCCTTCAAAATCCTGGGAACATCCTGGGATGTACTGTATCAGAGGAATAGTAGAGAAATATGGAATAATTTGTCTGCAGAATGTATGCACCGTCATTTAGCATACAGTGGGGCCAATAAGTATTGGGCAACGTAAAAATGTGCAAGTTCACCCATTTAAAAAGATAAGAGAGGTTTG
>JAQQAE010020417.1:0-10695 GCA_029823295.1 Pseudamia nigra | reverse complement strand
TCTCCTTATCTACTTTCCTTCCAGAGGACACACCAAGTACTCTCCTACCTGTCTCCCTGATCACATTAGCTGTTGTTATCCAGTCATCTGGAAGATGCTAATACACGTTTTTTTCTTCTTCATTATGCATTTTTTAGCATGTACGACAAACATACCGGAGCGACTTATCACCCGGAAAATACGGTAATATATTAGCTAAATACATCTAAAACTTGTTTATTTTTTTATAAACTTTATGACAAGTGAAAGAACATTTCCATTTATCTCTTCCAGCTGTAAGGGAACACAGTCATAATCATTACTTTGAATAAGTTTTGCATTGTGTTTTGTACTTTTACTTATCTGCTTTATATATAGATATATGATGTTAAATATGTTGTTTTAAAGTAGTTTCTAGTATTAAAGCTGAAATGAAGTGGTGCTTAGTGTTTGAACACATAATAAGAATCAATTCATAGTGATGATATACACAGCTGAGTGGCGGAACAGCAGGACTAACAGACCTGAGATCAGCTTGTCGCTGTTTGGTGATGGACAGAGCAGATGCTACACGATCTGATCTAATGAGCCTCCCCTGGAGAGAGAGAAGGAATCCACTGAAGCAGAGTGAGTGACGCCACTGCAGGCAGCACTTTACTGCTGCTACAACATGACACTGTTACCTACAGCATGTACTGACACTGACTGTGTGTGCATGCCCTGCTCTCTCCCAGCATGCCTTTCAGCAGCTCTTTGATATGAGCTTGCTGACATGAAGGAAAACCTTCTTCTCCTCTGGCCACTCAGTGAGGTAGTGGGTGCGGGATGGGGGGGGGGCCTTCATGAAGCTACTTTGACTCTCACTGCAGATGTGGCACAGTATCTCCTCCAATAACCCTTTTATGTTCACAGTGGAAATCATCCATTTCCTTCAGCACAAAGAAACAAATCAAACACTGCTGCTGCTGCTGATTCCCCCGTGAGTAATATGCAACTGAATATAAATCTTCATTCAGAGTTTTTACAGATAATGTAAAAATCCACAGTTGCCTGTCAATGTCCTTGTTTAATGCATTAAACCAGAGTCTGGCTGAAACACCAACACCATCACATTTTACCAGTGGTGGAAGAAATATTCAGATGTTTTATTTTTACTTTTAATGGCCCACTTGTTTCTGATTGTAGTTAACCATCAGCAACCAGCATACAATCAGGTCATCACTGAGTCCAAGTGAATGTTTATCCTAATTTTGAAGAAAAGATCAGGAAAAAGCATATGTCTGATACCGCATTTTTAAACATGGACAAGCATGAGGTCACACCATTGGTAACCAAAATATTTTAAATTCATCTTTGCATTGAAGTGGTTGTGTAATTCTGAACCATTTCCTAGCCATTCCTAAGATACTGTATCTAAAAATCGATCAACATGGCGTCACAGTGACCTTTAGACAACAACACTTTTTTAGGTCAAGCAAGTTAAAAAAGGACACATCTTGGGGCACCTTGCTAGCTCATTTGGTAGAACTCCCAGTAGCGTGCATCCACATGGCTCAGACCTGACCGCAGCCTGGACTCAAATCCGACCTGTGGCCCCATGCTGCATGTCGCTCTTCATGCTCTTCTCCCACTTTCCTACCTCTCTCACACTGCCACTGTCTAATAAAGGCCAGAATTTTTTTTTTAAAAAGGACAGATCTTGAAGACTCACATTGCAGAAACAAGGCATTTTTACTTTATTAGAATTCCTTTTTGTCCCATGGATAAGTACATACTGTACACTCCTGGTTGTTTGCAATAAATTGCTTACTCAAAATTTTTTTGTCTTGTCTCACTCCCATTTTTTCTTTTTGCATTTTGAAGCACTACTTAGAACCTTCTTAAGATCCAACAGTGCAAAATGTACATTCTTACTCATTTTCAACTGGTCATAAAATTTTGATCAGGAGTGTACTGTATATACAGTCCCTCGCTATATCACGGGTCACCTTTCGCGGGCTCACTGTTTTGAAGATTTTTTTAGTGCAATTTTCATGTTTTTATTTTTTTTTTTACATATGAATGTGCATTGTGTTCTGCATCCTGATTGGCTAAGGCCATTGTCAATCAATCTCCTCTGCTGTACTGTACAGTACAGAATGCATTCAGCTCACCAAACTGCTAGTGATCGAAAACACAAATGTTCGATCACTAGCAGTGTGATTTTTTTTCTTTGCTGGGTGTTTAACAGTGTTAATTTCATTGACTACCAACCTCTGTCACAGTTTTCGTCAACAACATATTTTTTTCAGATGAAAACAAGACAAATAAATAAAATCTGATTAAGAAGAATAAAAATTCTCACAAAATTTTTTGACACTTTCGTCAATGAATAAAAAAAGAATGATGGTCAGAGATGAGATCCAATCAGAAAAAAGAATGGGTGGTAGAAGTCGAGATAAAGGAAGGGAAGGAGGAAAAGGCGGGATAGGTTGAGAGAGAAAATCCAAACTGAAAGAGGAAGAGGTGGGATGAGTTGAGAAGAGAGCTAATCAGAGCGCAGCTTTGAGGATGTGGATGAGAGTAGAGGGAAATTTGTTTTGATCTGTCCATGGGAAGATGGCAGTATCGATATTTACACATAAAACCAAAAAAAAATTGATGTTTAGGAGAAAGAAAAGAGTGGAAATATTTCATATTTGAAACCTGGCAAAATCATGTGGAGTAATTATTACAGAGAAGAATTCAACAAAAGTGAAGCAGTTTTTACAAGCGAGTCGGATATTCATTCAAAGGTTAGCTTGCTAAGGCTAATATCAAAATTAACACTGTAGTTTGTCATGTCGGTCTTGACCCAGTCTTGGTTTAGGTATTTGACTATAACAGCACACAAAAATCAAACCCCAATACTCTGTGGCTTCTAGACATACCAGATTTAGACACATGTATTAAACCCAAGAAGTCTGCCTTGTTTTTGCCATTTTCAGCCATAGTTTCACAATGTCATGACACATACTTTGTGGGTGTTCTATAGCACCACGGACTGGAAACTGGAAGTGATAATTAAATCCTTTGACCAACTATTAGAAAGAGTCCAGGTTTGAAGCTGTGCACAGTAAAACCCTTAACTGCACACTTCCTAATGTGAAAGTAACCAGTGCATGTGGCTTTAATTTATATTTACAGTACTTGTTTTGATTAATTTTCTTTATTAAATTCATGTAATGTATCCACAGAAACAAATTATTTTGTTAAACTTTTCATAGAAAATTTAAGAAAAAAATCAAACATTAAACATGAGAAATATTCCCTGAACATTAAAGTTCCAACAACCATAAATATCTGCAGCTGTTCAAATAATGTTTGTCATTTGTCTGCTTGGTAACCAACACTGTGATGCTCCGAGATGACAAACAGCCAGCACCTACCGCTGCTTTCTCATGTGACAAAGCGATCCGGTCAGAAGCCTCAGCGACTGAGGGCAGGAAGTCCTTAACCACAGAAGAAGCGCACCGGCGAGACAGGAGAAGCAGAAAAAAAGTGAAGGTGCGGAGCAAAGCGACAGCAGCTTTAAAAATGACGATACTTTATCCTTAAATTGTTTTGAGAGTCTCCTGCCATCCAGGTCATGAATCAAGCTGTCCAGGGGTCCTTCTGGCATTTCAGGGGACAGCTGCGGGGGCAGTGACAGGTGAGCCATCCCTTCTGCTCCGGCTCCGCTCCCCCGCTTCATCATTTAACATTTAATCGAAGCTGCCACCTGTCCCGAGTCTCAGCAGCACTTCCTCTCTCTACTTTCATTCATCTCTGTGGGCTGAGCAGAGGAAGGGTCCTATGTGATGGTCTGCGGCGATCAGGTTGGACAGGAAGCAGCATCAATATTAGTCTATCTGTCATAACATAGAGCAGACAGTGCAATCCCTCAAAAGAATGGGGAGAAAAAACTGATGGTCTAGGTTGAAATCAGAAAGAGACTCTCAAGAGCAGCTGATGAACACATTTTTGATTTTACTTTACATTAAATACCCACTCCAGCTTGATATACATGATCATCATAGCAGTATTTGACAGATTAGCATCCCTACAGGAAGCAGTAGAACACATTGCTAAAAGCAGAAAGCAGTGATATCTGAATGCACTTTGACTTGCATTTCTCTGCAGACAGCACAGTGATCAAGTATCTAATGTGTAATACCACTCTTAGCCACTAGGTGTTGGCTCCAAGACCTTCCATCCATCCATTTTCTACCCGAAGGCAGGGTACACCCTGGATGAGTCGCCAGTTCATCACAGGGCTGACACAGAGACAGACAACCATTCACACTCACATTCATTCCTATGGACAATATGAAATACTCACTGAATTTTTTTGTTGTACATATTTATTTTTCATGAGTCATTTTGGTCTAATTCATTTTATTTGGATTCATTTTATATGTTCCTGTGCTTCAATAAATTATTGTCATATTTTAGGAACCACACAATTTTTGTTGCTTGATTTGGCGCAGCGATATGATTGTGTCTCTCACTCACCTGCCAAATTGAACTTTAGGAGGTGCTCTTTCTTGGATAAAGGCTATTGTGTTTAATGAGAAGCAGCTGGACTGTAATTGTGGTTCATAACTTACTCTAACAACAGTTTAAGTGTACTTTGTTAATCAAATGCTTGAAGAAGTTTAAATTGGATCGGTTGCACCAACTTGTCATATGCCTGGTCATAGGTTGAATTGGTTGTAACTTTGCTTTCTAAGTTCAACCCAGTCTTTAGTTAGTAATACAGTGGTACCTCGGAAAAGAGCTCTTCTCACAACAAGAAATTTGGATACCAAGGAAAAAAACTGCAAAACATTTACCTCTGACAACGAGGTTTTAACCGGATAACGAGTAGTCACTTCCAGGTCTCGGCAGAGCTAACTGCTGTTAGTCAAGCTAACACAGGCTAACGGCTAACAGCCTGTAGTCACTTCTGGGCCTCGGATGTGAAAGACCCAGAAGCTAACAGCCATTAGCCAAGCTAACAGAGGCTAGCGGCTAACAGCCATTAGCTAGTGTCATGGAGAGGCTACTGCTGCTTTGGATCAAACAGAAGGAAATTGCGGGTGATATTGTACCATCATTGAAGCCATCGGCCCGCAGCGTGTCCGCTTGCCGTCAGCGGCGTGGTGGAGTTGTTTACAGTTATGATCGTGTGCAGTGTCCACGGACACGCGACCAAGTCATAAGCCAAGGTGAGAATACATTCTAAATCATTTTTAGAACTAATTTCATGCATTCTGTTTCAGAGAATTAACATAACTTCCTTTTCAAATAATAATAATGAATAAATGTGCAGGTAGGGGTGTGTAATACATACTTTATATGGGAGTTTGTCGTGGGTCCAGAACAGATTAATTGGTTTTACAAGTATTCCTATGGAAAAAGTCACTTCGGATAAGGACTGATTCGGATACAGGCCGTGACGCCGGAACGGATTATCATCGGTATCCGAGCCACCACTGTAATTACAAAATCATGGCAACAAAAAACCCAAAGAAAAATGCAATGAGACTGTGAGTATTTTGACTTAAAATGAACAAAACAACCAGGAAAAGGGAACATAAAAAGCAAAAGGTAGTAAATTGTAGATAAAATGAATAGAAGTGAACAAAATTGGGAACAAAATCAAAAAATGAAGAAATAAATTAACAAAAATGGTAGACAAATGACCAAAATAAGAAGCAAAATGAACAAAACAATCAAGAAAAAGAACTAAATTAGGTGCAAAAAAGAAGAGAAATTAACAAAAATGAACAAAATGACACAAAAACAATAAAGAAGTTGCAAAGAAAGTAACAAGAATGAAGAAAAATGACCAAAATAACGAAGTAAATCAACCAAATTAGACAAGTGGGAAAAATGAACAAAAATAAGCCAGCCAAGAGAATGCTTTTAAAAATGGATAAAAACAACAAAAACTAAATCTTTCAAACTGTGTGGCTGATTCATAATTGTTTGTTTTATACCTTATCAAATAGTAGCCACAGTGTTTCACTAACCTAACATGTCTTAATGGACATCATCTAACCATTTTCAGCCACAATCATTGCTCAAAATAAGTGACATTATTGTAAAATTTATACAACAAAGCTGAAAATATTATATCCCCAGTTATTTTTAATAATTCATGCATGAAAGGGTTATCATTGAAGACATCAAACAGTGAAAGACCATGTGTGGAATCAAGTAGTAAATAACAAATGTCTACAATCCAGAAGATGTTTTATATTTTACATGGCGCAGTTTTCAATTGACACATGCATTTTCAAAGTTAATTTATGCCATTTCTTTCCTTCTTAATATGCAGAGTCACTAGCCCCATTAGTACCATTACAACTACTGTGCAAATCTATATTATGGCAAAAAAACACACTCATTTAAAGGTGCTAACTAGCTAGTAGCAGATCTTTGTAGTGGTCCGTTATATTTGTCTGGACAGGTGGCCTGCCGATCAACACAGCTTACAACCTCATACGTAGGTGCACAACAGCCTGCATTTCAGATTCCTTCAACATCTGGTACAGGTAAGAAAAGAACAGACATACTAGCTTGACAACTGTGAGGTTGTAAGCCACATTGACTGGCTGTTCACCAGTTTAATCATTTATATCCCTCCACCATAAACAATCAGTTGCTAGCTATGCTAAAATCATAGACAACACCTTTAAGTGAAGAGAAAACATAGCCCATTGTTACTTTGAGAAATCAAAGTCTGTCATTCTGAAAAATCTCAAGAACTTTGAATTTTTCTACAAGTGCAGTTGCCAAAACCAACAAATGCTGTGATGAAACTGATACTCATGAGGACCATCCCAGGAAAGGAAGACCAAGAGCCAATTCTGCTGCAGAGTTTATCAGGAACAGCAGTCCTCATGGGAGCCACTTTCATCATAGCATTTGATTTTTTTGGCGACTGCATATATATAGATATATTCAAAATTAAATTTTTTATTTGGCAAAGCAAATGTGTTTGGAGCAACAATGCAGTCAGATCACAGTTCTGCTCACCAAGTTGCCCAACAAGACAGGGTAAAAGAAAAAAAGTCTTTACTTGAAGTTGCTGTCTACCATGTTGGAAACTAGCTTGTGGCTGATTGTTTGGGTTGATATATATGATTAAACCGATGATCTGCCAATCCACATGGTTAAAGCCGGCCGCACATAGAAAACCACGACTGATCCCAGCTCAACTCTATGAATCTGGTCGTCTGGTACACGATTGAAAGTACCTCACACGCAGCTGCAGATTGACACCATGGCTCACACCTGGGAACTGGCGTCATCTATCGACAATAAACATCGATTGTATTGTGACACATTTAGTTCACATCCAACAATGATAAAAGTCGTGAAGTCGAGTCGTGACCGCCGCACATCGCCTAGACTGAGTCCTGGCAATTCAACATGTTGAATCGGCACGATTTCTGTCGGGACGACATTAAGACTGAAAAATTTGGGTCGGGAACCACTGCACATCAAGCAGATTTCCAGTTGAGTTTGGACGAGGTGAGTCACCTTTCTCTAAGTGTGGCCGGCTTTAGAGCCTCACAGTTGTCAAGCTGGTACTGTACGTCTGTTCTTTTTCACCTATTGATTTTGTACCCACCCTTTCTCTTCACATAACAAATGAGAATTGAAAGCATATTATGAAGGAAATAAATAGCACAAATAAACTCTTGACAAGGCAGTATTAATGTACAATGTTTAAAATAATTAAAATAAGGAAAAAATAATGAAAGTGTCACAAAAACGTAAAAACAATCTTAAGAAAATAAGTAAAATAATGTAACAAATCAGAGCAAGAGAGTAGAAATGTAATTTAATCCCACAAACACATGATGAGACAGGTCTGTGCCTTAGTTTGTGACATATTTTATGCTTTTATAATTTCAAATATGGAATTACAGTTCCTACGTTAAGGATAGCAAGTGCTATGAGAGATGAACATAAATCTATTAGGCCTAGTAATGTGATGAGTCACTCTCCTTACAGCAGGCAGGCAGTCAGGTACAATTTAAATACCAGTGCTTTAGATGTTATTAGTTACTGCACATCAAACATACTTTGCATTATTGCTGGCCATTTTCCAAATCAAACATTAATTGATTCCTTATCTCTGAAACAGCTATTAGTGATTTTAATTTCACTGGAAAATGAAGCTAGTAAGACAGATAATTTATCATAACTAGCAAATATGTAACCATTGCATCTCGTAGGTTTTATCATGGGTTCTCTAAGTACTGTTATGATGTTTAATGGCAGTCATAACGGGAACACAGTTTATTTATCGAATATACACTGTATGGACAAAAGTATTGAGACATCTGACTCTTGCATTTACAGGAACATCTTTATCATATCTGAGATATTTCACATTTTTCTCATAAGCACTTCATTAACTTTTTCTTTTAATCTATTCAAGTATTTATCACTTTCATGACCATAAAAGTGTTTTACTATTTTATTTTGTCATATGTTTTTCCTGGGTATTCCATAATATGCTGAAAAATGTGAGGTCATGATGTTGTTCCATTTCTTTCTCCCCCATTCGTAAATGCAGGTTCATTTAGTTACTGTATGTGCAATGGATTAAAGTATATGAATTGGTCAAATGAAGGTTGAATAGAATATTGCAATATTCAAATCAGAAGTGGTTAAAAAAGACACCCTATCATAGACCTTTGGGGAATTTGGCTTACGAGTCACAGCGTCACAGAGTGGTGTTTAGTTTTCTTGGTAATATAACACTAAAACATAAATTAAAAATACCAATAAAACTTAAAATAATAAAAAAATAAACAGGGGCAGACACGTACTATCCTGCAACTTTGACTGCAAAAGTAATGAATAATGAAGAAAGTGAACAAAAGTGAACAATTCAAACAAAATCTTCAGAAAACAAATTAGAACATCGGGATGCAACAAACCAACCTAACTAAGCTTACTCATCCTCCTCCATTTGTTTCATTTGTTTTGTTGAGTGTTTTGTTCATTTCCTTAATTATTTTATGCATTGTTGTTCCTTTTGTTTGTTATTTGTTCACCTATGTTCATTCTAGTTGGTCTATTATTAATTTTTGCCTCCTCAAGGAGATCATGTTTTTGTGGATGTAAATAACTCAAAAAGTTATTTACAGATTTTGATGACATTTTCAGAAAAGCTCAGAAATTATGCAAGGAACAAGTGATTAAATATTGGGGGTGATCTGGATCAGTGTCTGGATCCAGATGATTTTTAAAGGATGCTTCACCATTGTGAGATAGGGCCAAATTCAACATTTGTCCTTGTAGCGCCACAAATAACACTCAGAATAATTAATCAAAAAGCATAGAATAACACCATAATAGATTATATCAAACCACAAACTTTAATTCAGATAAGGGCAATATTTTGGCTATGCTGATCCAGAATGCTTATACTTAGAGATTGAGGGAAAACAGCTACTATAAGGCAGTAAATAAGTCCAAACTGTAGAGGAAAGTCTGTTGACTCAGTAATGTGCTCATGGATTTGACGTGTCTTTGACATTTACAGAGCTAGATTCAAAAGAAAACCATCATTATGGAAATATTATTTTTCATGAATAACTGTTGAAATAATAATGATATGTATGTGATTCCAAATGCTAATGGTAGGTTTTCATGGTCAAAGAATCCAATAATGAGGGTCAAATAAATTTAAGAATATTACTTTTAGATGCAATAACATTGTAGGGAAATGAGCATAGGTTATGGTAGATTTTCACTGTGACGAGACACTGAGCTGCCTTGGTGGAGATTTGAATGTGATTTTTTTTTTTAATGATTTGTTCTATTTTTGAGGGTTACAAGTGTGAATGATTATTTTTATTTTTTATTTACCTGTGGTACCTTATGTTGATAGGACTGTAGGACAGGTATACAGTAAAAAAGTGTGATGCTTCTGCCTGTGCCTTTTCACTCAGCACCAATCACATATGTATTACATATTGGACTGTGTGGTGTGCATAATGTTTATATTTGTTGTGTTATGTAATGGAATCACTGAATAAAATAAATACTATTACTCCAACTAAGTTCCTGTAGTTCCAGCCTTCGGGTGTCCCAGCTGTTTTTCCATATTGTGTACATCAACATGATCCTACCTGCTGGCATCTGCAGAAGTGATGGCGATGAGAGGTGGGGTTCGTAGTGGCAGTGTAGTGGGCCGTGGAGGAACCGTGACAGTTTCCTGCTCCGGTTTACGGTCACAGTAGTACTGCTCCGCCTGCCGAAAGGCCAGAGGAGGCAACTGGACTGTCCGACAAGAAAGCCTCCGGACCATGAAGGGCTCCATGCAGGTGACCGGCTCTGCAGAGTCGGATGAATCATCTGAAACCTGGATCCGGAGCATGGACATGGAGACATTTATTAAATCAAAATTAAAATATGCATATATTCTTCAAAAACAGAACTTCCAACAGCCCTTTCCAAGGTGAGTGGTTCTCAACTGGTCTCTCCTGGGGAGCCTTATGTTTCATTTATCAACATCAAGATGAAATTTAAGTCAAACCAGGCAAATGTGTTCTTTAAAAGTGAGGGAACCTACGCAGTATAACTTGAGTATATTTTCAACCAAGTACAGTATCTCACAAAAGTGAGTACGCCCCCCCACATTTCTGCAGATATTTAATTATATCTTTTCATGGGACAACACTGAAGAAATGACACTTTGACACAATG
>JAQQAE010020416.1:0-10696 GCA_029823295.1 Pseudamia nigra | reverse complement strand
GTTTTTCAATTGTGTTGTACAGGTTATAGGTCACATTAAAGGTGGAAAAAGTTGTGAAATTATTTATCTTGGTGTTAGGCTTTTGCGACTTAAAAAATTGGCATTTGAACAGGGGTGTGCAGACTTTTAATATTTGGTGTATATCTGACTTATAAACCCAGGGCTCTGCGGTGCGAGTATTTCACTCACATTTTCCTCTGAAAATATTTATGCGAGAACCAGAAAAATAATTTTCTTGCGCAATGTGCAAGTAAGATTTCAACAAGTATAGTCTCCTACTATTTTTTTTTTCCTGCTAATCGTTAAGAACCTGCAACTCCCTCTGTGACATCCCTGTGTTATGGAGCTGCATGAGCAGGGTCAGAAGGTGTTCGTGAGACTGTTGTTAGTAGCAAAAATTAAGTCCATTACTTTAAATTTCTAACTAAAGTGAGACAAAGAGAAAGGCAAAGAGGAACCCGATGAGGGATAACCACAAGGTTTAAGTAATGGAGACTTTCTGACTTCTACTGAGGTGTGTAGCGATGGTTTTGCCAATGGTAGCTATGCTACCTACACGTAAACATCCACTGGAACCAGCGGAGGGAGGACGTACACATTCAACACAAACTAGCTCAAAATAATTCCACGGCCAGTGTTTGAAAATAACATCATGTTCTGCAAAAATTGTAGAGGTCAGAAACTAGCAGGCAACTGGTCATTTGTGTCAGAAAACCTACATCTGAAATGGATACCGTAGTGAAACGCAACAACACATGGTCCAAACACCATCTGGATAATGTGGCAGGCTTATGGCTGGTTGTCATCCTGGCAGGATAACAAACCTGACCTGAAGGTGTGATCACAGACTTTTGACATTGACTTTGTGCTTAAATGTCAAAGCATTTGGTGAATCTTACTCTAATCTTGCATTCAGTTTGTACGGATATGACAACTGCTTGTGGTCATTACCTAGTTATGTCTATGCCAATGTTGAAGAATGAACAATTCTGTTTCTGTGTGTATAATGTAAACTCACCTTTTCACCTCCCAGGAACAAGAAGAGGAGTGTGCCTATGTCAGAGCTGCCGGAGGAAGCCCAGAGACTGAAGCGAGCGGCGTGGAGGGCGGCCTCCAGGCGGTATTACGCCCGGAAAGTGGCACGACAGCAGGGGATTCCCTCCCGATCCATTCACTTCCCTCTCATCACAGACTGCCAGTTTTCACAACCCATGTCTTTTGGAAGTAAAAAGAGGAGAACGCTGATATCAGAGCTACCTGAAGAGTCACAGAGTCTGCAGAGAGAGGCGTGGAGAGCTGCATCCAGAAGGTACTATGCTCGAAAAGTCGCTCGTGTGCAAACAGAGCCCACTCAGTTCAGCCACCTTCTGCAGAATGTGGAGCCTCCAGGAGAAACGGAGCACACCGACAGAGGAGGACTGGGAGGAATCCTGTGTAGCTGATGGACAGTACAGCTGGACACTGAAGATGTAGCACTGTTTGAACTTACGTCCATGTTACAAGTAACAAAACATACTATGTGGCATTTAAAACATCTCTGTTCTGAAGACATTTGCTAAATCCTTTATTGTTTCTACCCACAGTTTATTGCCTGTGTATATATTATTAATAAAGACACACCTGTGACTGTTTACAATCGTCCATCTTTTGTATTAGCAGAAGGTGAAGCATACAAAAAAACTCATATCTGAACAAACAGACATGCTTTTTTAGTAGACGGGACCTGTCAGGCACAAACCCTTTGTAATATCAATGGTTAAGACCTGACCAGCAGATCAAGGTCTGTATTCCAAAACATTCTTTGAATCCTGGAGGGCTCCAATCTTAGGTTAAAAATTCCTAGCAAAGAGCTTTTACTTAAGAGTGAATAGGAGAGGTCTTAGAGCAACTTTCAGCAACGACTAAGCAAAAATTTTTATCCCAGTGTTGACTCCAGTGCCGTGTATGTCACATGATTGGGAAAGCTGTGATTGGCTGATCACATCTGTCAAAACCAAAGCTTTGAAGTGAAAATGGGGAGAGAATGAACAGATAATCAGCACAACTAATCAGAGACATTTAAGACAACACATGGCAGACCTGTTTGGCAGCATTATCACAGTTTTGAAATCTTACTTTGTTGTTTTAATCCAATGTTAATGGTTCATAACAAAGAAAATGGTTTTGCACAATATGGATCATTAAGAAACAACTGCATCATTGTCATTAATTCTTTTCATTCTGTGTTTTCAAGATTTTATAAATCAAGCTTTGATTGAAAACATAACATGTAAAACTAAAAACTACATTGGAGTCATTGTACAAACTCAAAAAATATATTAACTGATAAGTTATTTTATTTGTGTTTGTTCAAAAATAACACTATTTTCATATCTTTCAGTTTGTCAAATTTCACTCAACAAAATCATTTATTCCCACTGCTGTAATCAATGTTTGTCTTTGTTTTGGATTTTATTAACTGTAATCACTCATCCTCCATTTTCTCCTCTGTTTAAGAAACCTCTTAAAGTCCTCTTCTTGTCACCTTAGGAGCTCTTATAAGAGTTATGATGCTTTATGAAGCACTTTTATCTTCACTAGGAGCTCCTCTTAAAAATCCGCAAACCACACCCAAAATTTAGAATCCTCTTAGAATTATGGGAGTGGTCTTCACTAGGATGTACTCTTTGCAGGAGGAATCTTTGGAAATATGAGGTCACATCTTCAGTTTAGGCAGTATAGGCGTCTGGAGATAATTTATTTTGTTTGTAACTGAGGTCAGAGCTGAAAAACATTTCTTTAGAGTGTGGAAAGTGTTTTCAAATCCAGCTGTTAGATGTGTGATTTTGTGAACGTCAGGACCAGTGTACGTACTGTCAATAGTCATTTGTAATCCGGATGATCTGGAGTTTGAGACTTAAATCAGTGCAACGTTTACAAGGAGTTTTCTGTTCTCATATGCAAAGGTTGAATTTATTAAAGGAGACATGTGAAAAATCAAGCTTCTGTTTTTTAACATGACAAAACATCTTCCTGGGGCCTGAAATAATGATGTAATACAGTAACAGTCAGCAAAGTACACAGAGCTTTTTTGATCCAGTCAGCTGAATTTGTCTGAAAACCTGCAATCTGTCTTCTTCCTGAAATGTGATGTCACATTTCATGGCAATCACCTCATCCTGAGGCCTGGGCCCGCCCACTTGGATTCAGGTCAGCTCTGGGTATGGGTCACGTCACACCAGTCCCTACTGGTCACTTGTGTCATTTGCATAAGTCCCCCGGCCCCCAACCTCTGATTGGTCTGATCATGTTATCACTCAGAAAAACAACCAACCAGAATGAGGGACAGAGAGGAAGCAAAACGGGATTTTTTTTTCCCAACCAAGGTTCAGAGGGAAATAGAAAACAACACTGAGAGGGGCTTTGAATCTTAAAACTACATTTATATTATCTTTAGTGTCCAGAAACTTCACATATTCAGCCAGAAAATGCATTATATGTCTCTTTTATTCAACATAAAATTTGATTATTTCATTGGAGCTGATGGAAAAAAGTGCATTGCATTGTCTGATATGGACCTTATGCCTTTACATCAGTCAGATTTACCTTTTGTTAAAAGCAATACTAGGTCACAGTTTATTATATCTGTCTTAAAACATCATGGAAATGGTGTGAAATGCAGTAGAACCAGGGCTGTGGGTAGGAGGACATCTGCCTCGACCGGTTGGGGTTAGTGGACAGAGGAGAGACAAAAGAACAGAATGGATAGAGCAACAAACAACACAGACACTGAACAACACAGACAAAAACAGGACCTGTCCATGACCAGCAATCATACATCAAGAACATCTAACTCAACAGCCAGAGAGACCTGCATTTTTTTGATTATTTTCTTCATTTTCTTGATTATTTTGTTTGTTGTCGTGATGATTTTGTTCAGTAATGTTCATTTTCTAGATGACAGATGACTTTTTTCAGACATACTGTATTTGTACCTTTGTCAAGTCAAAGTTTTCATGCTGCAATACCTCATTTCACCAAATGGGGGCGACCTACACACAATTATCCTGACAAACTGAACAAGGCTGCTTCCTGATCAACGTAAGTAGATTTTTTTCCATAATATACATGTAATCTCTGTAAAATCCTAACACTGAACCAATATAGTTCCATGTGAACTAATATAGAAATAAAACCATGTTGGTATTATCAATATTTTTACATCAAATAGGTGTCAAATCTAATAAAACATGCAGAAAAAATACACCCGAAAATCAACAAATTTATTATTTCTTTCATTTTATTATTTTATTGAATTTTTTTAATATCAGAATAACATAGTGGTTCTAAAAGGCTCTAACGACTGAGTGACACATAAATATGACTTTATTTACTGATTTTATTCATTTAACTTATTCCTTTTTGTGACTAATTGAAAAAGTGTTATTTTTTTAGAATTTCTGCATTGTTTCTTGTTTTGTTTGTTTTATTTCATTTTCTTGATTCTGTTCACTTTTGATGTTTGCTCATAATTTACTTCAATTTCTTAATTATTTTTGTTCTTTTATTTTGCATCTTATTATGTTTATATTCATCTTCTGTATGATTTTGTTCATTTTTTATAATTTGTGTTCAAACTGTGGATTATTTGGTTCTTTATTTACTCATTTTTGTTCATTCTGTGGATAATTTGGTTCATATGTTTGTTCATTTTTTTCATTATTTTGATTATTGTCTGGTAATACTGTATTTGTTCATTGTTTATTATGTTTACTTGTTTTGTGGACTATTTCAAATAGCTATCTTCATCTTCTGGATTATTTTGTTTATTTTTAAAAATTATTTATGTTACATTTTATTGTGTCTGGTCTTTGTCTTTGTTCTTTATTCTGTTAATTTTTTCTACATTTTCATCCTAATTTTGTTTGATGTCTTAATTTCATTTGTTTGTTTGATTTTTTATAAATTGGCTTCTTATTGTCTTTAAGTTTGACACTTTTCTGTTTATTTTTTTAATTTCTCTACTATTTGGTCCTAATGTCATCTTCATCTTTCTGATTATTTCGCTCATTTTACTTCCTACGTTACCAGGAAAATATAGTTTTCACTATAAACATTATATTTGGCTCAATTGACATTAATACAGTTATTATTTAATGTAACCATGTTTTTCATCCCTTACAGAATAGATAATTTACTGTTTGGTTGTTTTTTCAAACGGTTTCCTTTCAGTACACTGGCAGAAATTAAATACATATGTTTCAACACCATTTTATTTATATTTTAAAACATTTTTCACATGTTTGAAGTACTTTTTAAGAACAGGAAAAATGTCAAACTCAACAAATATTAAATAGATATTATTAATGTCATGTTCACACATTAATTACATTGCTGAGATAAAACCAGATAAATAAATAACTCAGAAACGACGCCTATTTAATTCAATTTATGAAATGTGTAAAAGTGATTTAAGCTGCTTTTAAAAACAAAACAGAAAAGACACATGCAGAATTCTGAGAAGTGTTTAAAGCCTTTCAACCATGATTTCCAAAATGACCTCTGTGGTACAAATAAAATTATTTCTATAGAAATAAATTTCTATATTTGCTGTGTTCTTTCTGCAGGGTGTAAGAGTGTAAAGACTGTCCAAAGAGAAGCTCAGATTGGTTAAATGTGCATCTGTGCCTCTTAATAAAACAGATACAATTCAGGTTTTATGTGACTTTGGAGTCTCTAAAAACACTACTTTACATTCAGTAAATAATCATATTATGGCTCATTTTTTCTGTTAATTTTTTTAATCTGTATTTTTTGTTTATTATTTACTTACTTTTGTTCATTTCCTTCACTGTTTTCTTCACTTTTGCACAATTTGTTGATTTTCTTGATTCATTACTTATTTTTTGTTTGGTGTATTGCTTTATTCATTTTTAAATATTTTTTAACAGTTTAATTTTGTTCATTTTAGGGACTTTTTTCCCTTTTTCCACTGTTGTTTTCCTTTTTGCTTCATTTTGTGTAAAGTTTGATTCATTTTGTGGTTTATATTGTTAATGTCTTGATTATTATGTGCATTTCCCCTCATTTTATTGCTTACTTGTTCATTTGTGTTTTAATATTTAATACTTTTTCTCACTTAAAACAAAAGCCCAGTTCTAGTTTTTGAAATGTGTTGTGCTCCAAAGTGCAGATCATTTTCATAAATAAGATTTCATATGTTGTCTGTGTTGTTGGAGCTACTGTGCTTTCAGCTAGACTGAAACCTCATATATTCACTGTCCAGTTGTGTCATGACAGAATTTTTAAGAATCAAATGTATCTAAAATGTTACTGGTGTGAAAATGTGAAAGGTGTCAGTGGCTCCCTTTAATACATGAGCACAGTACGTGAAAAACAGAGATGAGTCATCAGTTCATAATTGTCATTATCACTTCTCCTTTTTCTCCTTATTGTAGATATTCTAGACATGAGACATGAAACATAACTTACCTTGTGTTCATAGTGGTCCTCATGTCCCAGAATCCCTGTTTGGTCTCACATACACTGCGCATTCTCCAGTAAAGAACAAACCTTTATCTGCCAACAGGTTTCCATACAGTACTGTGCAAAAGGTTTCGGTACCTCAGGTTTATTTTCTTGTCTTATCTTGTTATTGGTTTTTATCACACACATGCACAAAAACGAATAAACTGTACTAAAATTGGTAGTGGTATAATATCCACCATTGGTTTGGTTTTTTAGTGGGACTGTAAATAAAAATGCAGAAAATCTGTGCACAGTATAAACACTTAAAAATTTGAACTAAATGGCTTCATCAGGCAAAAATCCATATTTACTGTGACGTCTATTCCTGTGGCAATATTGCTCAGGAAATATTGACATGTGCTGAATGAAACCTGGTTTAACTGCACGAGATCTAATGTTTTCTGTTCCGAACACTTCAAAACATTTTTAAAGCAAAGAGTGGCCACATGCAATTCTGAATCTGAGATATTTGTTTGTGTGGATTCTGATTCTACTGTAATTGAGAAATGCATTATCTAATTGAATTAAACAACAAAATCAAGGTGCCTAAAGTTTTGCACAGTGCTATATTTGTAGCATTAGTATTAATAATACATAAAGTCTTGATTATCTTTGAAAGGGATACTTCAGTGCTGTCAATATATTGGACTTCTATTGACATGCAGTATCTGTTGCCATGGTAACAGACGTGGCTGAGGATGACAGGGTAATGTACGTATAGTTTGTATTTCTTTCACCTTTTTCATTTTTTTGTTCAATTTTAATAATTTTTCTTTAATTATTCCCCTCATATTGATTCATTTCCATCTTTTTTGCTATATTTCTTCATCATCTAGATATATTTGATTTTAGATTTTAAATGTTCATTTATGATTTTGTACATTTTTGCTTGATTTTGCTTATCCTTGATCATTTTTGTTCATTCCGTGGATTGTTTTGTTTGTTTCTTTAGCTTTTGTTAATTTTGCTACATTTCATTCATTGCTTTCCAGCTTTTTTAACCATTTTTTTCTTTCACTTTATTATTTTGTTCATTGTCCGTGTATATTTGTTCATTTTATGAAATTTTCTTTGCATCAGTGGAGTTAATTTTCCCCATTATTTTGCTTAATGTTTTCTTCATTTATGCTCTTTTGTGGGTTTTTGGTCATTTTCTTGAGTATTATTCTTGAGTATTTTTGCATCGTTGGAAATTGTTTTATTCTGTGTTCTGAATCTGAATGACATGAGGGATATAATCTGTTCAAAATACTCAGATTATATAAAAGTGTACTAGCATATAAAACACATACATTTACCTGAATTGGGTAAGAGAGGACCATGACTTGAGGGCCGGTGGGAAATGTGGACTGAGAACCAATGCTTTAAACCATCAGTTGTCTTGTGCAGTAGAAGGAAGTTCCTGTTCCACCCTTCCCCCCTTATCACTACACACTCTGATTTTGAGGTCAAAGTGAACTCTGTGGATGTTGTGTTGCCATGGCAACCGCCATGAGACTGCACCGCGTTATAAGTCGCACTATCAAAAAATTGTCTATTTATGATCTTTTTCCATACATAAGGTGCACCGGATTATAAGGAGCATTAAGTGACGCAAAAGTTAGATAAGTCAAACTCTATTCAACTGATTCACAATAACTCTCAACATTGTTATTAACACATAAAATACAAAACAATACACTCACTTTTTGGGTTCATTCCTTTCCGGCAGGTCCATCGGGTTCTTCATCTTCGGTATCTTTGGCAGTTGGGCGGTTTCAGCGTCGGGCGGGTCCGGATCCCTCTCGTCATTGTCCGGGTCGGTCTCCTTGCTGTTGCTTGCCTGTTCGGTGGTGGTTGAGGCTTTCGTGGGGGCTCGGACGGTACTTGGGACGGGTGCCTCTGTGGTCCATTGATGGGTGGTGGCGTGGCTCGCATGACGTTGCCTTCCTGTCTTGGTGGGTGTGTGTTCGCCTTCTGTCGTCCGGTGCTCCCGCGTGGCTCATGGTTTGGCTTTGGGCGGCCTGTTGCAGTTGGAGTTCTTTGGTTGGAACGCCCGGAGTGGTGGTGGGCTCCGTGTCATCTTCTTGCTTCCTCGGCTTCCGTGCCATTGATTCGTTGGTGTTGGGTTCTCTTGCGGCTGCTCTGTTCCCGTGTTTTGCTGGTGGCCTTGGGTTTGGGGTCCACTTTGTGGACGTGTCTCTGTGTCGCTTCGTAACGGTGGACATACGTACTGTGTTTACAACTTTAGTGTGAACGGTGTCACAGCTCTTGTCACTCGCGGAGTGATACGTACGGCACAGTACGTATCACTCTGCGCGGCTCCTGATTACCGTAAAGCTCCTATAAGTGGTGCGGCTTCGTAACTTACCAAAGTCATACTAAAACATTTTGACAGATTTTTCAGCGCCGTGTACCACATATGTTAAATAGATTTGAGGTCAGTAAGCACAAACCCGAATAAATCCATACATAATCTTTTGGACAAATTCGAATGACTGAGTCATTTTTTTCCTCTTTAGATAAATGTTGCGATTCTATGAAGTTTACTGGTACTTAGAAATTAAAGCTCTCATCACCAGTTGGATCCTGGTAAATAAAAATGAGACGATTCATCCATGAAGAAAAAGAGAAATTCAGGAATGTTTACTGACAGTGTGGAAAATAAACACAGGGAAAGAAAAACATGATACTTCTTTTTTGTTTTAATATTTTATTTTTACCTCATACAAGCATCAAACACAGACCACATAGTATGATATTGATTTATTTCGTCTTATATAAGTCAGTGTGTCAGTGAAGTGTTTTTTTCTTGATTTATTGAGAGGAAAAAATGTGGTGTGGAAATATTTCATTGGATGGTTGATTTGTTTATTATTTCATTCATTTTGTTCATTAAAAAAATCATTTTATTTATGGTTTTGTTCAGTGTTTGTGAATTATTATTCAATTTGTGGACTTTTATTTTATTTTATTCACTTTCTGATCAGTGCTTTGTTCATTTGTAATTTTTAAGTAGTTTGCTCACTTTAATCAGTATTGTGGAATATTTTGTTCCCTTTCAATTTTCTGGATTGATTTGTTCATTTTGTACATTTTTTTTTTTACTTTGTTCATTTAGCTGATTATTCTACTCATTTTTATTAATCTTTTGATCGTTTCTGTTCATTTAAAAAATTATTTTGGTCATTTTTCATTTCAAGGTTTATTTTGTTCATTTTAAGGGTTGTTTTTCTTTTTTGTTCATTTTAAGTATTTTTTGTGCATTTTTTGGGTTCATTTTTATTTTTTGAGTAGTTTGTTCACGTTTGTCATTATTGTGGATAACTTTGTCCACTTTGTAGATTATTTTATTTTCTTCTTTTCATGTATTATTATTCAAACTTATTTTGTACAGTTTTGTTCATTTTAGGAATGATTTTGTACCTTTTTGTGTACTTGGTGGATTTTTTCTTGTAGTTGTATGCAAATTTCTGTTAATTTTGTGAATTTATTTGATAATTTTTGTTAATTTTAAAGATTCTTTTGTTTATTTTTGTTTATGTTCAGAACTATGTGCCTTTTTGTTTATTTTGTGGATGTTTTTTATTTGTGATTCATACAAATTTTTGTTCATTTTGTGGATTATTTTACACATTTTTGTTCATTTTAAGGATTATTTTTGAACATTTTTGTTAGTTTTATGCAAAATTTTGTTCATTTTGTGTATTATTTTGTTCATTTTGACTTAATGTGAGAGTGGGAAGAGATTCAATATTCCTTATATACATATCTTAATAACTTTTACATTGAAAGAGAACAATATTTTAAAAGATATACAGATTAGTTTACAGTAAAAAAGGATATATGATGATATTGTTGTTATTATTATTATTATTATTATCATTACTATTATTGTGATATCTATGTAAGGTGACTTACGGTACCTAATAGTTTATTGAACATTTTCTTGGTAATTTTCCCGTGTGTTTTTTATTTCACACACCCCTCCCCCCATTTTGTGGATTGTTTTGTTAATTTTGTTGACTACTTTGATAAGCTTTGTGATTAATCATTCATTTTTTATGCTGACATTAGACACACCATCACACATTAAATCATAATGAACAGAGAAGGGTCCGTGTTTATTCATATCAGGGGTCGGCAACCCAAAATGTTGAAAGAGCCATATTGGACCAAAAAAACAAAAAACAAATATGTCTGGAGCCGC
>JAQQAE010020415.1:0-10696 GCA_029823295.1 Pseudamia nigra | reverse complement strand
TGCCTTTACTTCTTATGCTGTGCATGGGTAAACGAGGTATTTTTATTTTTTATTATTATTTATATTTTTGACCTTATATTTAATCTTAATCTTATTTCAAATTCTGGACGTGCACGTGTGCGCTATTATTATATTATATTTATTCTCTGTGTCAACACTGTATGCTGCTGTTACAAAGGAATTTCGCCCGTGTGGGATAAATAAAGTTTATCTTATCTTATCTTGAGTCTGAATATCTTATTGTGAATGCTGAACAGAACAACAGCAGAGCAATTTAAATTTACAGGAAGGATACTGTTGTTCATATTTGTAACTGCATATTCTTACCACTGGTGAATCCATTGACACGGGTCTGTGCCCTGTTGAGAGCCCCCTGCACACCAGGCTGGAAGGCCTTCCCTGAGCCAGGCTGCTGTGTGTACATGGAGTAAATTGAGCTGGCAGCTAAAGTCTGTGGTTTGCTAAGGTTGGCGTCTTTGGAGGAGGGCAGCTCTGGGGTGAAGGGTCGAACCGTGGCTGCTGGCGGAGTGTCTTGTTTTGATGGAAGAGGGAGTGTCTGGCTCTGTGATGGTGGGAGCGGACTGCGGCCCTGAGCGGCCTGGGGCTGTTGGCTGTGGGGCTTGGCTTTAGGGAAAGTCCCTGTGTTGAGGGCTTGTTTACTGTAAGGAGCGACAGCAGGTCCTTTAGGTTTAGTGGGGACAGGAGGCGGCACCTTGGCTGGTGGCTTGGCAGCAGACTGTGAGGGTAAGAATAAGTACAATAAGTTTTCCAAATATGCACCAGCTGTTTAATTCCTTTGAAGATGTGAGAAAGTACAGAGCATGTTTTTTCCCTTCTTACCTGTGCATCTCTGACCAGATCATCACTGCTCTGGTTTTTACGGAGGGAGGTGACTTGGACTTCAGTTGGCTCAAACATAGAAACTGGACGCACCTTTCTATCCCTCTTTAGTTCCCCATCATCTGAAAAATTAAATATAAATTTAAATTGTAGGAAAAAGGGCTAAGCATGTAAAATTTTGTCAGTTGAATCAGATCTGACTACTAAATACAAGATTCAGGTTATTAAATCCTCTCTTGGATAGGCTAAGATTTCAACTAAACACAAACTAACACCATCACATGCAGCATAATCATGGGAATGTTTTTAGTGCTTTAAAAATAAATAAAAGGCAGCTGAATATTATGCACATACAACCTCGTCAGAAATAGCTCCATTCACCAACTAAAGCTCACTAATCCTTGTTCTAACTGACACGCATTCAAAAATTCCACTTTAGAAATTCTAGGTCAGTAATTTCATGCCAACAGTCATTCTGGACTCTGTTATTTGGTGTTAAGCTTTTGAGAACTCTACAACTTAGCTTTTTATAACTTCCATTTGTATTATTGCACAATGCCAAAAAAAATTAAATACAGTAAAATGCTTGAGTTGTATACACTCAGCCTCTCATGTGTCTGATAAAGAACAATAACCTCTTCATAGCTTTATGACAGTCATAAGAAAGACAGTTTCTAAGAAAATGCTTTACAGTGCGCATGTGAGATTACACATTAAGTGTGTGAGTCCTTGTGGTTGCCTTATGTCCATCTCTGACCTTGTTCTGTGTTGGAGTGGGAGTTCATGCGTGGCAGTGTTGAAGCTGGTCCGTAACCACTAGTGTTGGACTCTAGACCGGAAGATCCCCAGTCTGCAGGCCTGGATGACTGAAATCCTGAAGGAAGATGAGATGCAGAAAAGATACAGAGCATTATTAGAATAAACATAATTTATATAGATAAACAGGGAATTGTGAAGAACAGAAAAGAAACATCATTCATATAAAATTTAAAAGAAGACTTTATTCATCTTTCCCTTCCCACATAATTTAGTTTTTGGTTGACTTGCTAAAATCTAGCTAATGGCCACGAAGTGGAAAAGCACGGCACTCTTTGCAACTAGCAAGTTTAGCAACATGATAAAATATGATAACAAGGTGAAGATTTCCATCACACTGCTTCAGATAGTTAAAATGTTCGTTCAAAACGCATCATAAACAAGCACATATTTGCCTGAGATTTGATTGGGTTGGCCAGAATCCACAGAGAATGTCAGTTCAACTGAAGGTTGTGTGTTTGTTCCAAATGACCCATTTATAGCGGTGGAAAAGAAGTGAGGAGAAAGCTAAACAAACATGCTGCAACAAACAGCAGCACTACAAGCAAACAAGACCATAGGTATAGCTTGGAAATGATGAAAATCTATTTCATCTTTCTCAGTTGAAGTCATATGAAAAATAAACAGCTTGAAACAAAGGTATTGACAAACACACACACACAAATACAAGTGTGTACCTTTTCTCTTAGCCCGCAGCTCTTTCAGAGGCTTAAGCAAGAACATGGCTTCTGAGGAAGATGCACACGAGAGACAAGAAAACCAGAGTAGGCTTTAAGCTCAAGATCTCTCTTAGCGCCAGACTTACCATGGGGTGTGCTCAGGCAAGGGGCTCCTAGTGGGGGCCAGCAACACCCCAAAGAGACATCCTGGTGCCAAGCATTGTGTCCATGCTGGAGATAAACTAGGGACGAGTGTACACTGAAAACAGAGCCGTCCCATCCCTATCTCGCCTTTTTCCATATTGCACATCAAGTTAGCATGCAGAAATAATTGTGTTCAATGTCAAGACAGACTGGGAAAAACCTGTTACTTTCATTTCCTGTATCTAAAATTTCTTTAAATTGGAAAATATGAGCTGACTAGATGACGGAATGACGAGAAAGAGAGTTCATTCAACTGTTTAGTAATGACTACTTTTAGTCTCTGATCATTCATATCTAATAACATAAAGCAAACTGCTCGCCCACGATAACCCAGGGAATGACTCATAGGGCTCAATAAAACAACACGAGAGTGAATGACTTTGCGCAGTATGGTTCAAAAGTATATGCCATGTTTGACCAGACTTCCTTCCCTGCATTACACATAACTCTTCAACTGGACAACAAATGTCTTGCCATCTTAGCATGTACATTTTCTCAACTGGTTATTATGCTTTCATGAAAGAAGTTAGCGGTGAAACATGATTATTTTATGTTCAAAAGAATCAGTGTTGGGTAAATATTAATTTTTAAGACCATTCTAAATGCACTTTAAGAACAATATCTGATCTTGAGCCAGGTCTCACTGAACTTGCAATTACCAATCTCAGAAGTCAGTAACATTAACTGAGACAATTTTAACTCTTTTAATGAGCAGAGGTATCTTTAGTTTACAAATATTATTACAGACATTTAAAAGCAAACCCGAACTTAATCTTGTTCAAATCATGAATTACATTTTTAGATATAAACTACAAATGATTGGATTTTAAATGTTTCAGGGATCTGTGCAAACAGTGCAGATGCACGAGTGTCGAACGATGTGGATCCTGATCTCAAACAGACTTACAGAGTAAACATCTGTCTTGTATGGCCAATTGCTTAAGATGTAGCGCTCACATCTGAATTAGATGTTGCCTTAAGCAAAATATGCAGTAAAAACATTAGCAGGTGAATGTTGGCTACATCCACACTATTCAAACCATATTTTGCTAATCCCCTGAGCATTAAATTTATTTACATGTATATAAATAACTAGTCAATGTGTGTTTATAAGAAAGAAGCAATCACTGCAAAACACAACAAATGCTTTTCAGGAGAACTCAGAATGTACTACATCACAACACACAATCCAGGCTGTGGACAAACCAGCTACCTTCTGAGCTCAGGGTGACGTCACAACCTGAAGGCGTCTCACACTCCTCTGCTGCTGCTGACGGCAGGATAGCCTGATCATATTTCAGTTAAATAAAAACCTCACATCTCTATGATGGCAGACAAATGTCTCATAATAGTGTTATTTATTTATTTATGTATGTTTGTAATATTTATTATTAATTAAAGCCTAATCGTTCAACTCTCCCACTGAGTAACCTGATTCTCAATCAGCAGCTACTAACTGTAGCTGAATAGATTTTATGAGGACCTGCTGACAGGACAGACCTCAAAGACATGAGTCAGGTTCACTGAGGAAAAGTTTTACCTGTGCCACCTTTGCTCTGTGGGTCGTGAGCTGGCAGGGTGGCAGTGCCGTCCGGATATGCTGGTTTGACGAGCAAGTCGTGTCTCACTTGTCCCCGTGGCATGGTGGACGACTGGATGTAGGGACCGACTGCAGCCACACGAGACGGACCTGACTGCTGTCCAGTTTGTCCATCGGTAGGAAGCTGGACAAAATAGCAGAGGGAGAGACAGAGACAAAGAGACAACAACAAGGGTTAGAGTGAAATAAACATATGGGAAACGACACAGCAAAAGCTTATGTGATGCTTTGACAATGAAGAAAACATGATCCTCAGGTCACATTGAGGCACAAACAAAACCATTATGACTATGGAAAATCCAAGAATGCTGAAAATACTGTTACTGTGAAACCACTAAACAAAAACATATTACCTCTGCATTAGCATCCCCAAGAGACTGCAACAGTCACTACATACTAACAAACCACTTCATTGGACATGTTGAGTTACCACTGGTTTGACCTGGGTCGGTGGGTAAAGGCTCTTTGTCAAATGACAAACATTTGTTTTGACAGTGGTTGAAAAGTAAGGGTAGGAACAACAAACCCTTTGTACGTTTTTAACATTACAAACTACAGTATTATAAAAGTGGGACTTTAGACCTGCTGGTGGGGATGAAGTAAAGGCCAGGGAACAACATTACTATAGTATAGTACAGAGTATATCTATAATAGAGGAACAAAAGGAGAGTTTTCAAAGCCATGAATATTACAATACAAAATGCAACAATGACTAAAACTATAGAGAAGTGTCGGTGAAAATCAAACAAGGTTCATGTTTTGCAGATGCTTTTGCACAAAACCTTCAATAAGAAACTTCATATTTTTTATACATTTTTCATGTTCCATACACCAAGCCTTCCCTCATAATACCTAAAACCTACACCTATCACAAAAATCAAAGCAAAATTAAAACATGTCAATTCTGCTATATTTTACCCTTTTCACTAGTTCTAAAAAAGCTTAAAAAAAAAACTTATTTGCATTGATATCCAAGTTCATTAGAAATGACTAATTACATTTAGCATTTATTGAAATATACATGTAAATGCATTTTATATTTGTGCATTTAAAATAATCTTAGTTTAATATTTTCACACGAGCCTTGACAAACGCACAGTTCACAAGGATATTAAACTACCCAAGCTGAACAGACTTAGTGATCAACTTTTTATTCTTACACAGGTTACGCATTATATCACCCTGGAGAAAATTTAAACCAATGCTCTCAGACAAAAGTCAATTGATGACATCACGACAAATTTTTTAAACCAAAGTAAACCGACTATGTCTGTCAAGAGTCAAAAAACAAAACAATGGGCTAATGAGTTGCGAAGTCATACTGACGAGTTCAACTTAAAGACAAAAGAGACAAACGTTGAGCTCCAGAACTAGTTTAGTTACCTGAGGTTGAGTGTCTTTTGCTGCCCTCTCTCTACCCGGATAGCCATTCTTGAAGAAAATAAGAGCACAAACATGCAAAAGCAGTTCAAAACACCAAATATTCCCCTGTTCTCATCCAACAAGACTGGAGATGATATTCCATCCTTAATGTTTTTCTTCCTGGTCTGCACAGATGACTCTATTCTAGCCTCTCGTCAGTCAGTGTGACTCTACATGCTTGGTGGGTGATGTCAGCCGGACTCTTGCTGTTTGGTTGGAGGAGACAGCGGTCTGGACGGCGTGTGTCTTTGTGCTGGTGTGAAAAAGGCCCACTCATTATGATTCCAGGCAGGTTATGGGTAAATCACCTCTTCTGTAGGGCCTATTCAAGTGTAAACTTTAAAACACAAATACGAACATACCTTTTTACCTTCTGTTCATCTGTCATACTTTATTATATGTTGAGGGGACATGAAAAGAGTTCACTGGCTTCTTTTAAATAGAATTATGGAGCAACATGTACACGTATCTCAAAGCTTCAGTTCAGCTTTAAACAGCTTAAATTAAATAAACAGTATAACATTTATTATCTATGCAGTAACTTAAAGGGCACATTAGATGTTGTGTTGTGTATTTGCTTAGTAACCACTGCATACTAAGCAAGATATTTTTCGATCTAAATCAGAAAATAAATACTGTGATGCAATAAATATACATTTTAATTTATATAAAGCTGATCCATATTTTGTTGTGCAAAACAAGCTTTGTGGTTAATTGGTAGAATGTTAAAGAATGTTGCTTGAAAGAAGGAAATGTTAATGTTGAAGGCCCATGAAACACCTCAATTATGGATGAAAGGAAGTCAGCCTGATTAAGGAAGCCTAAACGAAATGACTGAGAATAAATCTGTTTGTTTTTCCAGAAGATAAAGAAAAGGCAATCATCCATCATCCCCCCAGCCAGATTAAACTTTTCTACTACACCCAGTCATAATTACAAATGAAGTTTTCATTCAGTGAGAAGCTCAGTGAACAAATTTTCCATCTCACATTTTAAAGACAAGTGTGTTGGCTTATTTATAGTCCCACTGGATCCTGACTTCAAAACAACATACAAACCTAAAAGAGAGAAATACAAGATGCCAAGGTGAACACCTAATACGACTGATTCGCTTGTCTTTATTTTGTCTATCCAGCACTACTTTAGGAAATAGGTTTGTTTCCTTTAAGAGAGCTGGTTGTTTGCCGAAATAGATAGCATCTCCCTTGACATTCCTGCCATTCTGCAATGTCAGCTTGTGCTCATTACTCCTCTCCCATCTTCAGTTGTTTTATTGCCAAATGGGACTAAAAACACAGCAGAGTGAAGTGGGAGTAGAGCATAAACTCAGATGGAGATTTTGTGACACGATCAACATTGTGATCAGCCAGTTTTGACAGATAAAAAAATGACAAAAAAAGAAGAAAGGGCTTGAGTCATTACACTGGAATTGGCGAGATCTGAATGCCGTGGCTTCTGGGGCTTTCAGGGGTAGAGATATACACGCAGGCTTTACTCTACAGCCACTGGGGGGAGCTCTTACCAAGACCATTTCATTAGTTACTGGTAGGTATGAACTCAAGTAACACATTTACATTTACAATTAAAGCCACAACAAGTAGTTTGTAAAAAGAACATGCCTGTATTAGTTCATGTGCATGTTTTTAGTGTTGTTGTTTTTGTATTAACACTCACTGGTAAATTTTCCTTCTGCTGCAGTGCTGCCTTCTTTTTCCACAGTCGGTCTCGGAGCTCAATAATCCTTTTATCCATGGCAGCGACCTCCAAGTTCCGCTTGTTCAAACTCTCCCTTTGCTGCTGCAACTTAGAGTTTTGCTCTTGATTGAGCTTGTTTCTCAACTGATCATCAGGAAAGACAAAGACACAAACATAAGACATGGTCAACATCTGTGCTCCCCGGACTTTGAATCTAATGCTTGATTCAATTTTAATCTGGCACTAGTTTAACAGAGGTGTGCACCTGCAGTTCCTTGTAAAGGCGGTCTAGTTCAGCCACAGAGCTCTGGTTGTCAACAAAGTTTTCCATCTTGCCATTTTTGAGCAACTCCAGCTGCCGGCTGAGCTCTTCCACCTTAGAAGCAGCCATCACTAGCTCCCTCTGTTTCTGCAGAAACAGGTTGTTCATCTGCTCAATTTCCTCCACTGTAAAGGGAGAGGGATTGTATGGAAGGGAAAAAAGGGGTGGGTGCACACATGACAAGAACCAAAGAGAGAACATTTAGTATTGTCACCAAAAATAAAATAATATCCTATAACAATCCTAATTAACACACTGTACAATGCATCTGTTTACAACTGGCTACATTTTGGTGATTCCACTCATTGAAATTCTCATTTCATTATTTCAGGGCTCACCCAGCTTTCCATTGCTAAGACGTTTCTGCTCCACCTGGCCCTTGAGGGCACGGACTTTCTTAAGCCGACTCTCCTGGTTCTCAATGTTTTCTCTGAGTCGCTGTAGCTTCTCCTGCTCAGACGCCTGCTGCTGCTGACGCTGCTCCTGCTGCTTCAAATAGCGCAGCCGCTGCTCCTGGAGACACAAAAAGGAGAGACAGGAACCAAGGGCCAAAGGTCAAAACAAGCTTACTCAAACACACCAAACATTTACATTCACCAGCATGACAATACCTTTGACTATGTTACATCTCTTCTCTGAGGGCAGTCAATATCATGTCTTATTTAAGAGTTTTAGGTTTTTCTTACGTTTTCTCCAGTGGTTTGTCAAATTTTCTGATTCTTTACTCATTAAAACGCAACACTATAAGTGACATTTTCCTTTCAAATTCTTACTGAAGTAAAAGTAAATAAATATCAGCAAAAAGACCTTATACCAACAATCAGAACTACTGTAAGTGCAATTATTTGGCATAAGTCTGATTTGCATTCACTTGAATAAAAACAGAAATTACCGGTAATGAAGATACCAGAAATGTAGTATTTCATCACTTTTACACCATGTCAGATTTGGCTAGTGGGATTTTCTAATGAAGTCATCTCACTGAGCTCCTGCATCTCAAGGTGCCTTGTATTCCTATTTGACATTCCTGTAATAATCTAAAATTTCTTAATAGACTTTCTATACTTTTTTGTTGGACTTGCCCTGTGCAATTTATGTTTACAAAGACTAGAAGGCAAACAGAAATGGTTCTTGCACTTTATTAGGTGTTGTGGATGTGTATGAATAAACAGTTGCTTGGCTTATACTATTTTTTTGGAAATAAAATGATCATAAATCATTAACCACAATTATTCTCTGACAGTTAACTGTCAAGTAAAATAATAAAGTGACACAGAAATGCACTCACGCAAAAAAAGTCAAAGTAGTCATTGTGCAGTAAAATCATCCTTATTAATGTCACTGCCAATGTTTCTATGAGGTCAGGAGCAAAAGCAACCTTTTTTCCCATCTTTGTGACAATGTGTTTTCCAGCAAATCCAAGAGGGACTTAAGAGTTTATTTTGATTAAAAAGGGCATTTTCTTAACCTGAGGAGGGAAACATAATCTGAAAAAAAGAGGTAAAGCTGAAATAATAGCCTAAAAAGTACAATGTTATTATGTATCTGAGATGCAGTGGGACAGAAGTATAAAGATACATAAAATGGCAATACTTTAAATCCACCAAATTTCTTTTTCATTTCCACTGCTGCTCGTCTTATTCAGGAAGGCAGCAAATACAATTAAAAAAGGTTAAAGTACAAAAAAAAAAGGCTTTTCTCTTTTAACAGCAATTAATGCCATCAAGCCAGGCAATAAACTGACGAGTCATGTAGACTGTTAAGAGATGAGCCGTAGAACAGCAGAATATGTATCCTCATAATGTGATCCTGTGAGCTGAACCTACAGAGAGCAAGCAATCCTACTGGCTTGCTCATAAACAGGTTTTCAAACATGAACACAATGCCTCCTCTATCCGGAACAGTTTCAGGTCATGTGTACTCCGGTTTACATGCCTCAAATACAAGTATACATGACTATGTGGAGTTACACTTCCTGGCCTGCCATAGTGTCCTCAGGCATACATATGGCTTCAACCCAATGTGAGTGTCGGTGTTGTGCATCTGTGGGACTTCTTTGAGAGACAAAAAAGTGATAGCTTGCGGAAAATACAATTCTCCTGTTAACAGTCAGAAGTTGTGGTTTTAAAATGTGCATCTAAGAATAAAGTGAATATGTGGCTCAGCAGAAAAATAAGTGAACTAAGAATTTAATTATTTCTGGCCTGCTTTTTGTCAAATGTCTTTCCTGCTCAAAACACTGAATCATGAGCAAAGCAAGTTTTGTGCGTGGCAATTTAACAGAGATGTTGTAACGCCAGATGACTTGCGCTTGGTGAGAACCCAAGGCAAGCTGTTGTCTCAGGCTTCTCAAATAATAAACAGTACACCCGCAGCTTTCCACAGATCATCTCACCTGTTCTTAAGCTAACCCAACCCTCCACATGAAGTCTCTTGAATGCACTGCACTAGACTGGGTTTGGGGGACATTTTGTGTAGACTGCATCTCCCCACTTTCTCCCTGTGACCCTGTCTTTAATCTCATTCCATTATTTTGTCTCTCCTTTCCTCCTTTTCACTTTCATCTAGGCTTCTTAACCCCCCTTCCTACCCTCTGCCTATCCCCTCATTTATCCAGTGTTTTGTCTTCCATGTTCTCTTCCTCTTTCTGCACCTTAGAAGCCAGGAGTTGTTGCTGTGCTTCTATCTGTTGCTGTTGTCGGGCTGCCATCTCTTGAAGCTCTGCTATAGTCATGTCCATTCGGGGAGCTGCCACCTGAATAATTACAGAGGGACACGGGTCAGGGCCAGAAAAGGAACACAAGACTCAACTACATGAAGTGTGAAAGAATACATATGGAATTATGTACTAAACAAAAAAATAACCCAGAACTTTCAGACATGGATAAAATTGTTGGTACCCTCTGTAACTGACATAAAAACCCACAATGGTCACAGAAACAACTTGAATCTGACAAAAGTAATAATAGAATTTTTTGAAAATTAACCAATGAAAATCAGACATTGCTTTTGAATTGTAGTTCAACAGAATTATTAAAAAAAAAAAAAACAAACTCACGACACAGGCCTTGACAAAAATGATGGTACCATTAATTTAATATTTTGTTGCACAACCTTTTGAGGCAATCACTGCAATCA